>JAQGAV010000073.1:0-52842 GCA_034691345.1 Phasmarhabditis papillosa | reverse complement strand
TGATTTACGAAACATGAGATCACAGATGTTTGGAGCGAAGAAGTGAGACGAGGGAACCAAAGGAAGTGGGACTTCATAGCACAACACTCAGGGGGAGGAGGCGGCGAATCAGAAAAAATTGGCAATACCTCTTACTTCGGGGGATTCGAACCATCGACCTTTAACTTATGAGGCAAAGCTTCTAACCACTGTGCCATCGCAAAAAAAAAAACAACAGTTATGTTGTTATATAGAAGGCTACTGTTCATCTGAGCGTAGAGACTAATTATTTTTACTAAATAATTGAATACATTAGCTATATAAATGTCTGATTTTATTTTAGAGTATCTGTTTATCTGTTCGAAAAAGGTGACTGTCTGGTATTGTTTGGAAAAGATTTCAATTCATATTTAGAAGATTGAAACACTTGGAATTTATAAAGTTCCATTATTTAACTGTATTTTGAGAGGTTATTGTGGAATGAAATATGGTTCAAATAATCCAAAATTTAAGTATTTTCTAGTTCGAAAGCACATTATTGACTTTATGCGTGGTTTATGCTTCACTACTACTTAACTATTCGCTTGATTTGTGACTCTTTTACTGGCAATTTCGAATCGTTCTTTACTTTGCCAAAAAAAAGTTTTCTGTCATCTAAAAAAGCAACATTTCGACTTATTTCGAGTAATAGAATTGATAGAGTGTTATATTTGATAAAAACATTTCTTCCATTAAATTACCAAATTAACAGTGCCAAATCAAAAGAACTTCTGAACTAAAGATTGAATTGTTGTTTAAAAAACAGGTAAGTAAACAACTCAAATGATGCGGTACTTGTTACTTGTTAGGTCAGTTTAGAGGAAACAATAATCAGTATAAAATAAGTCGAATATCAGAACGTTGGAGAGACAAGCTATCCTACCTATTGAATTACCAAAAATGCGAGCTATATTCTTATTTTTACTTGTGAGTTTGATTAATACTTCAAATTGGATTTTTAGTTTGCCGAAACGTTGCAGCTTTCTGAAAGAAAAGTTGATATTTTTAAACTTTAATGAATATCTGTAAGAAGCAATGTAAAGCCTAAAGTAATGGAATGCAACTTTTATTTCAAAGCAAACATGTTTTTTTCAGCTTTCAACGATTGCAGTCGCCAGTGTGAGAACAGTTGACCGTAAAAGACCGTCACTTCCTAACCGACAATTTAGAAATCTTAGACCAATCACCAATCCACCAAGAAACCCAAAAGAAGATTAAAATGAACTTATTTTCAAGTTATTGTCTTTTTTCACTCATTTGAAACAATGTTTTCAATAAACGAAACACAAAATGAAAAAATTTAGTTACAATTTTAAATCGGTCTTTTCATCATATTTTTATAATGAACGACAAACATGATGTAAATTTTTGTTTTTCATAACTTCAAGTTATTTCTTATCCAAAAGTGGTTGCGGCCATGAGGGTCGTTGTTATACTGTAGAACAAGACGAGAGGAAAAGTAGAAAGAAATGTTTTTTCATGAAACGGAAGATATTCATTACGTTCTTTTATACACAATATTGATGATACATCCATAGGTAGAAATAACTTTCACCAAATATTATTTACTTGAGCCCGAAACGGGTATTAATTGTATCATCCTGCATTGAATAAGGACGAACTGTTCGGACGATTGTAGGAGTAAACGGTGCCATGGTTTTCACTTCTGGTCCGTATGGACGCCTTCTACGCAATGGGAAATCGTATTGGAAATGTTG
Source organism: Phasmarhabditis papillosa (assembly GCA_034691345.1). Taxonomy (NCBI): domain Eukaryota; kingdom Metazoa; phylum Nematoda; class Chromadorea; order Rhabditida; family Rhabditidae; genus Pellioditis; species Pellioditis papillosa. The sequence continues at coordinate 51,106 of JAQGAV010000073.1, read as the reverse complement.
CTCGCTACCATAGACGGACGCTATGGTAAGTATCTGAAATAATTATTCTGCGAATTATCATGCTTTTTTAAGTCAGCAGTTTACTAAAGCAACAATTACCGTTCATCAACAACTGTCCAAAGAGAAAAATCATAGAAATTGACAAAAACTAAGACACCTTTGTCCCTGTAAATTAATATTCAGAACTGTAAATTAATTGTTTGAATTCAAGTTACAAGTAGAGAACCTAATAGAAACGATTGTGATACCTGCATGTTCAGGAGCGGAGTTCTAACTCATTCAGACTGTCATATGTTATGCTGAAGCTTGTTTTCTTCAGATCGTCTAAAAAACACAACTCACGTCATTTAACCACGACGGTCACTATGAAAACAAAAAACAACTCGTGAAACACCAGAGTTTGGGAAGCAGGTGTGTGGTAGGGGTTTCAGCCCATGTGTATAAGTCGCACATACGGACCGGACGTGAACCCCGTCAGCCCGCTTACTCCTTTCAGCGTCCGTCCAACATTATTCAATGCTTGATGATACAGCAAATACCAAAAACATCCAGTTGAGGGGCCCCAGATCATGTCAGAATATGTCAAATGTCAATATTTATTTCTAAGAAACAAGCATTTTCTTATACTTAACAATTTACAATAAATGAACAAGGAAATCGTGTAATGCCTCGTATATATTATGATATTACATGAAATTTAAAAGAAGTAAATGCTGTTCAATCAAGAATGCGGACCATTTCGAATAATTCAGAAGTGCAACAAAAGGTTTATGAGAACCACAGTTGAATCTTAATTGCAAAGGAAAATGATGATGAAAACTCTAACAGATACATTATAGAATAATTACAACAGATAAGCTCGGCGAGGTCATGAAGCCGAATTCCCCCAAAATTACCACCGCCGAAAGGAGTGCGAATTTTCTGTACTGTCCCCGGCCAGGGCTGAAAACTTTTGACGTCGGGCCGTCCCATTCCCATCCTAACAATAAGTTTTATCTCCGCTATCCAGGGATTCTTATTTCAATGCAGGATGATAGTCCAATTGGCTAGAATCAAGTTGTTATTACTAAACCTCCAAGATTGCCCCATCTATAAATGATTGATTGAAACATTTCTATTGATTACTCTACCCATACAACTATCCACAAACATTGTAGTAATTTAGTTACCATATAGTTTTCCGCAGTGTAGTCAAGTATTAATACTATTTACAATTACTCTTGAAAAGTATTTGTTTTTTGATTGTTTTGGACAAAAAACTTCCGTGAGTTGAAGTTTTCGCACGATTAAAAAACAAACAAATAATGGTATAAAACTACTGATAGAATCATCAATTTAGCTTTTAAGCCAAGTTATGCAGCTGAGCTACTCTTTTATAATTATGGTATTACTGGTAAGATTTTTAACTCTCCATAAAAAATTATTTTAAAGAACCTTTTCAATATAGCAAAAACTTTGGGACTGATAAATTTTACTAGGGGCATGAAAAGTTTCAAACAGTAATAATTAAAGCAGTTGATTTTCCTTATCAATCACATAGCGAGATCTCTTTGCTTATACTAAAAGTTGTTTTAACTTAAAATATAATTAGATCCTAGAAGAATAATGAAGTATTACTTGCTAATTATAGGATTTGAACTAGAATCGGAGTCTGAAATTGATTAGAGCAACTTGCTGCTTCTTTCATTAGGCAGTGAAACTTTTCACATACAAAGAACAATAAACCCTCTTTTTGCATCTTCTTGGTTTACAGAAATATTAGCTGGCGATAAGATACACAATTTAACATTCTGCCCATAGTTTTTTTAAGAACTTAATCTCACCTAAATATATCTTACATTTAGCACGCTGCGAAAAAGTAAAATTGTTTTTGCCTATGTGATTTATTGTACTCAAGGTACTTGCTAAGTAAAACACAACTAAATGCAACCATTAATTAAATTAATCAATTGAAATTGAAGATACAACCCGAAACATAAAAACTATAGTTGCCGAATTTCAGCTCTGTGTTACTATCAACACCATCAGTGGTGGACCACCTCCAACACGAAACAGAAGACCTCACAAGAAGACAAAAAGTAGCACAAACGGGACAGTTGAAGTACTGCAACATCGACGACTAAACCGTCCGGATACGCAAAAGAAACTACCAGATCATATAAAAATAGCTCAATAAGGATTCAATTCTCTTGCAACCAATGCTAATGATAATCACTGGGAAGCAATAGTATATTATTTGTTCAGATAAATAAAACTGATATCTTTTATTCAACAGGATGTTTTTCTAGTTCTAGATATATAAGTTAATGATGTAAAGGAGCAAACGTTCGGAACCATGGATAGCTTTGTGCAAATATTAAAACTATAGTAAAGAATAATGTTTTTTGATTGAATATATATTTGCAAATAGTTGGCATCAATATTGTACTGATTCAAAGACATTTAAAACAGGAATAGAAAGTATAATTGCTGGACATAAAATACAATGTTAGTATCTCTGCCGTGTTTGTGCTTGGTTCCCAATAAGCATTTCCCTTCCGTATGGTATCGGGGATCTTCCAATTATTTGCGTATACCTAAATCGAGATGGGTTAATATTATATACGGAGTAGAGTTGGGCGGGCCGGCATGCCAATCGGGGCCACATGCCCAACTCTTTTGCGAAGTGTAATAATTTTCTTAAATTTTTAGTTTGTTTATTCGTTTCAAAAAACACTAGATCACAGATGTTAGAAGCGAAGAAGTGAGACGAGTGAACCATAGGAAGTGGGACTTCATAACACAGCACCCATGGCTGGGAATTTCACGGGACAGCCGGGCCGAAGCCGACTTTTTAGGAAATGGGCCCGGGCCGTCACGGCCGGACTTTTCCCAGCCATGTTAGCAACCAGGGAGTTGAAGATGCGAATAAGAACAAATTTGCAAGAATTCTTTTTTCGAGGGGATTCAAACCATCGAAAGTTTAAATGTTTCCTGTTTACAGGTTACCTTTGCATGGTAATCAAGCCCGTTGAACCTACCGTCCAATAGTCATTGCTGAGCTTTATACGAAGCAGCTGGTCCACTCCATTTTGAAATGTTTCGTTGAATCGCGCACTTTCGATCCTACTCCTTTCCGATAGGGTCGTGTATTTTCTATAAAAATATATTTACCTCAGTATTTTTAAATATTTTAAAATAGAAGAACTATTGAATTATGTTCAGCTCGGCTCGGCAAGCTGGGCGCAACGGTGAGCTCAAAGTTTTGAAAAATAGCTCGAACTCGGCCTCAATACAAAAAGTCCTTTCTTACATCATACATTAGCTTTGAGTACCTATGTGCAGTTGAGAACTATGTTACCCTGCAACATTTGCATAAAAATAGGAAACAGCAACCGCAAACGACTTTCGGAAAAGAAATATTTAGAATTTTGTTAGGAATATTACTTTACTCCTTTTCTTCCACTTAAATTGAGCTAATATAGTAATTACCATGCTCACCTGATTGTTCGGTATCGCTCTTCGTATATTTCACCTTGAAAAATCATGAATCCACTGGCTCTACTTGATAAAATAAAAGTAAAGCTAAAAAACTAAGGTGTTCCTTTATGTACTCGATACCTTACTTTGTGTTCACATTCAGTATGCATTTCAGTTCTTCATGTTCTTGCAAATTTATGGTGAAGTTGAACTGCAAATATAATTAAAATGGCTTCTGACAATTGAATAGAAATTTAAAACTAGATTTAACATATATTTTAATTGTTTAAAATAAAAGGGGTTAGGCATTTGCATACTTTAATATGCGGTTGCTTTAGCCTAGTGGTTATAGCAGCGGTTTCTGAATCCGTGAGGATCTGAGGCTGTGGGTTCGACTACCCGTAGCTGCAGAAGTCTTGAGAAACCAGCAGCTTAACCATCCCATGTTTCCTGCCCCCGAAGATTGAATGTTAGAAATGGGCCGCCTTTGCCCAGAAGATTCCTGAATGAATGAGCGAAACCCTGCGCCGAAGAAATCTATAGTTATTGTGTGATATGTGCGATTACAGGAAATAAAATTACTTTTTAAAGTACTTTAAAATCATACCATCTCAATTCCAGTCGCATCAATACTATGAGGTACCATACCATCAACAGATAAATGTACCAATAAAATAATGCAGAAAACCTGAACAGGCTTCATGCTTACTTTTAGAATTGTGAATTTTACTCGAATGCCTACATGTAGGCCACGTTGTCAGTCTCGTTTTTACGACCTTAAACAACTTTTACAGCTTTGCCATAAACGCGTTGTAGTAGAATATATCCACGTAGTTATAGAAATTAAAAATAATTTTGAGTAGAAAAAACAGTATTGCATAAGAGTAAAGAAGAGGTATCATCTAAATACACATTGTAAGAAAGTGTTTACGACATCATTTGTACCGTAATTTATCGGCTGAGAGGCCGGCCGCTGGTTTGGTTTGTAAAGCACTGCCCGGCCTTATAAATGTGCAGCCTTGGGCGTCTATATATTAGTAGAACTGCAAGAAAAGAAAAAGAAAATACTTAACTTTTCCTAATCCTCAATGCAAATTTCCCCAATTGGTGGCGAGGTCCTTGAGTGGACTCGCACACACAGTTAAAACAAACATTATTACAGGAAGTTTATGTATGAGAATAACATGATACATAGAGAGAGACTACACAAAACAGAATAAAAAAGCAATGCAACGTTATGCGAACGTGACGATATCATATTATGGTTACAAGTGAATACTCCTCACGAGGGGTCTATTATTTGATTGCATGCGGTTGTTGTTCTACTAAAATAATGATTTAAGTGTGTTGTAGATCTATTAAATACACTGTAATCCACAACAGGACAACACTTTTTCTGCGCTGCATCACAAACTGCAAGATTTCCAGAACATCCACCATTAACACATGGACCAGTCGATATTTCGTCAACGCATTCCGCCTATAGGTAATTAACATTTATAGCAATGTTAATAATATTCTTTTTAAAATTCAACTTACTGTTAGGAACGTGTGTCTACCACGGAAAGAGCCTAAATTAAATGAATGAATGAGAGCAGCAGCAGTTGGTAGTTATATGTATATAGCCTTATAAATAGAGACCGGCAGCCACGCCCCTTTTCTCGGCGCGCACTGAAAGGCTAATGGTGGCACGCAAAAATACAGTAACCCACGAAAAATGCTGCAATTTTGAAATGCTCATAACTCAGGAGCGGAGTGAGATTTTCACAACAATTATTATATATTTCGATAGCTAAAGATACCAAATATCTTTCTATCTGATTTAAATAACATTTTTTCTAAAATTAAGTGTAGTTATGCCAATTCAAAAAATTCAAACAGCTGTTCCTCAAAGCCTGATAATTAAATCGTAAGCCCCGCCCATTTCGATAGCCAAATTTTACCTATATTTTTGTCGTAAGAGATCCGATAGTATTTTGATCGTAACTCTCTTGAAAATTAACTTTTTCCCAATCTGTTTTCGGATTATTTTTACATCAAGCAGCATCTTTCGAATGCAGTTAAATGTATGTCGTATTTCGAAAAACAACTTAGCGGGTGCCGGTCCCTATGTTAAGGGAATCATAGAGATTAGAACAATATTTTGAATCAACAAAGTTTTTACTCGAGAAAAATAAAGAAGCATTATTTTTAAAAGAAATACAAGCCTACCTACCTTTTTTGTAGATCGAAGATGAAACAAACGAACTCGCTCAGAATGAGCCAGCCTTCTCCAGGACTACCGTAACCATACCTGTGGTTCCCAAACAGCAATCATATGAAACTACGACGGCCGATTGGCAAAAAGTAAATTATTTTGTTTATGAATTATACAGCTAATAGAAAAAACAGTGCAGAAGCATGTTTTTTAAAAGTGTTCTTAATCACGTATCATGCAGTGTTAGCTGATTTCGGCCATTCATTCCGGAATCTTCTTTGCAGAGACGGCACCTTTCTAACATTTAGCTTTCGGGGGGCACGAAACATGGGATAAATAAGCTGCTGGTTTCCTAAGCCTTCTGCAGCTACGGGGAGTCGAACACACAGCCTCAGAACCTCACGGATTCATAGTTTTTGAAAATCATTGCTCATGATCATATCATACCAAAAGCTTCATCTAACTCCAAACATAGCGGCTCTGTGATGCTAGAATTGCGATCTTTAAATCATTAGTCAGGTTGTTGAATACTTATCGTTTTTTCTAGGTAATATCTGAATCACTTGCCGAAGTAGACCGTGACCTTGCAAATAAAAATTCAGTTTTTACCGAAGAAGCCGATAATAATCGTCTAAGGTGGGATTTCTTATTCTTATAAGTTTTATTAAATATCTTCTTTAGTTATTCGACGATTGCGCTGCCTACCCAACCATCAACGACTTCTACGACAACAAGTACTGCGAACATGGTGAGCTTTTTTTAAAAGTTTGTTTATTTGTTTTACGGAACACGAGATCACAGATGTTAGGAGCGAAGAAGTGAGACGAGGGAATCATAGGAAGTGGGACTTTATAACACAGCACCCATAGAGTGGCGGCGAAGAATCAGGATAAATTTGCAAGATTGTTTTATTTCTATTATTATTATCGACCACCTGAGTGCTAGTGTGGGAACGAGTCGGCCCGGTCCGATTTCTGAAATCTCTGACAGCGGCCCAGACCGCTGCGACATGAACTTTGATCCCAATCCCATATCTATAGCTCTTTAGCAAGTATTTTCAGGTCGGCTAAAAAACTTTAGGAAATCATGATTCCAATTCGAATTTCATGAAACTTGTAATCTTTTTATTCCATCTAATCTTTGTAATATTCCATAATTTTCTAGTTAAGATTCAATTTGAAAGACTAAGAAAGTTTTGACATCATAAACTTCCCGCCAGTCGGTCTATTAATCTTCCTACCCCTACTAATACAGGCTACTTATTCTTATTCTCGCAAATTGATCATTTCCGAGGGAAGACGAGAAGAAAAAATCGATAATCAATCATAATTTTAGGCACAAATGAGGTCGCAGTCGAGCGGCGGCGGCGGCGGCAGCGGATCGTCAAAATGGCTGAATGGCATTGAAGTTGGAAAAGAACAATATGGACTAGAAATATCAAATATTAGAAAGAATAAGGGTATGTTTAAATAGTCTTAAAAGGGTCAGGGTGAATTGGATTGTCCTAAAGGGTTTTTTAGTTTTAAGAATTAAATTTGATCAAGTGTGGGACTAAACAATTTGTATCACGTGTTTATAATTCATTCAACCGCTTTGGGGACTAGGCACATACAAGTTCTGTTTATATCAAATCTGCTCCACTAGTAGGATACATTAACTGTTAATGTGATTAACACAGTCCCGTAGGAATTATTGAGAACTTTTGTATAGTCAGTGGCAAGAGTAATGATGGAGTGTTAAGAATTCAATGCAAGTGAAATACGCAAGTCACACTCCATTATTACTATCGGCGCTGACTGTAGGAACTACCAGAAAAAATTGAAAGCAGAACGCTTTTTAGCATTGTAAAGTTAGATTTAGACGGTCAATGGGTGGATGACAACGGTGTTATTTACAATGATAATGGATTAAACGAAGATCATTCTGTAGAAATAGCAGATAGAAAATCATATAGAACGCAGTCATTAACTAATACTATACAATCAGGTACTGAAAATTTGTTAAAAACCGGAGAGGTAATTTCACGGAACTATTAGTGTGGTCGGTCGTACCCCTGGACAAAAATAAAGCTCCCTGTTACCGAATAAACTTGTTAACTGGATTTATCCCAGTCTAGGGTTGAGTAGTGTAGTAAAAAATTTCATTAATTTTTCCAATGGCTTATTTAAAAAAAGGTTGGCGAGTCGGCAAATTTCCACAATTTTCCAGCGGCGGCTTGGCCAACTTCAGATTCCCGTTACCCATGTCCATTATGATTAATTATCTTATTATCAAAACGGGTTCTCCCTTTTTCATGCACCAATTTAAGACATGGCTCGGGTTGAAGGTGGTAATGAACCAACTCCTGAAGACGACGACGACGAAACACTACCGTTTCCTGCAGCAGCTGATATTTATTACGGTAGCAGGAGGCCCAGAAGTCATTCGGATCAGGTTAACATCACTATGGAATTGGATGCCAAACAGGTATGTAAGTCCTAAAAATTTTAGAGTTTTTTTTCAAAAACACCGCATGAAAGCGTGCTAAAAACGAAATCATTGATATGTATAACTAAAATCAAGATGCCATCTCTGGTATAACAAATGTTGTATTGAAAGAATGATGATAAACATGAAAGTGAAGGAATACATAGAAAATTATGGACAAATTTCTTAGCTGTCAAGTTAAAGTTAGGCATTAACAGCTAACTAATGGTATGTTATGTTTATGTATGAACTTCTATAAATATAAAAAGCTTTATATAGTCGGCGGACAAACTATATGCAAGTTAAAGGTCTCAGTACTTAATTTAAAATGAGCAAAATAGTTATATTCACTAATATAAATAAATTGTTTCGTAAAAAGAAGTCAGATGTGGTGTTGTACATCACATACTTAACTAGTCCTCGTGTTCGCGCGCCATTGCTCGACCGCGCTCCAATACAACTTGCAGTTCTTACCGTAAAACTTTGCACAAGTTTTGGCCGCCGACTATAGTCCAGTTGTAAGTCTATGCAGAAAGAAATAACATGAAGAATGGAAAATCTTAATTAGAGTGAACAAGCTCAATTCTTTTCAGTTACTAGTGCTAGCCTCTGAGTCAACACTACCGTCCTCCGAAGATTTTAAAGTTGATGCGCAGCCTGCCATGTCCACAAAACAGATGATACTCAGCCAGACGATATTCATAATAGTTTCCATTATTATTCAGGTTATTAAAGAATAAGCAGTAACATCAGAAACAAATGTAAATATCTGAAGTCTCAGATTGGAGAGAGTTTCAAAACAAGAATAGCGCTTGATTTTTTTACAAGTCACGGTTCAAGACATAGCACGGCCTAAAGATATATAGTGTGACAGGTTCATTAGAAAGCTTACTTTCTATAAAATAGAGTAAACAATACATATCCTATATTATAGTCTATCTCAAGACATAGGTTTCCAGCGCGGTGTCACGAGCGGGGCGCAGTATTATAAAAAATGAATGTAATTTTGGAAAAAACGCACCACGTCGACCGATTTTACATTCTTTTATATAACACTGCGCCTCGCTTGTGATACCGCGCTGGAAACATAGGTCTTGAGATGAAATATTTATACTATCTGAATTTTATACCATTTATTAAAACCTTATAATAAACTAAAGTATTTCATTTCTTTCAGATGGTTTTGATCTCAGTCATATTCGTACAACGACATCAATATCAGAAAAGCTTACGACGCTTGAAGGAACCGCGGGAACTTTATAATTGAATCTTACTGTACCCAGGAGCAATCTTAAATATCAATTTCTATTGAAATTGCATTTCCCAATGTCTGTCGGATAAATAGTTTCCATAATCAACGGTTAAGTATCTAAATTTTGTTTCTTCGAATTGTATTGACAGCACTAAATTAGTTATTTTATATAGATGTTATTATACGTTTCATAATCGTTCTTATTTGTATATCTACAAACAAACAGCTTTAAATCTATAAATTGTGATATGTATGATTAAACTATTTGTATATTTATGACAGAAATGATAATAAATAATAAGAATAGAATAGAATAGAATATATATTGTTCGAAGGCTAGATCATTTGTATCACTTTTGTTGATAGTTCATAATTTAAAAAGATTGAATTAATATTTTAGCTGTGATTAGTGATGGGCTATCTAACTTAAAACTAAAGATGTAATTATTAGTGGAAAGTAACAAGAAAGTAAATAGTATAAACAGTTTGTATCTTACAAAAACTCGTTTTCTCGTTTTCACAATTAAAAAAAACAAAAAACAGATACTAATAAACGAACTAAAAGTGTTATAAATGAATAGACCGTAGTTTATTTAATACAATAGCGAGGAAAAAGAATAGCTTTACTATATTTCTGCCCGGTGATCTTTCGTTCAATTATCCATGTTTATGGCTTTCGAGCGATAACCAAAATGAGCATTTCACGTATCCTACTTACTTAAACTTATTTGTTAAAGTTAACCGCGACACTGCGGCTGGTGGTTAGTTATTTGTTGAACTTTGCGCTCTAAAAACAATCGAAAATATTGCAAATTTTCTTCAAAGAAACGCTAGCGTTCGTCTAAATTTTGAAAACATTTCATTTTCCGTTCAGTTACCATTTTATCGCTAGTGAAGGATGGCTGATACCTCCACCATAATGGATAGGTTTGTTGGTTTCGTTTTAGTGTTTTTTTTACAAAAACTGAAAATTATTTATAGTTTTCCAAAAGTGTTGCTGTTTAAAATTCAAGTTAAATAAATTTAAAGTATATTATTTTCTATATTATATGTTTAGAGGCGTTCAGTTGAACCTAACCGATCCATCGATTTATCATGATCGAGTATTAATCGTTGGTGGTAAGAAGTTCTACGTGTTATCCCAGGTGAATTTAGTTTAACAAATTTTTAATATACTATTAATATTATATTTATACATTATTGTATCAAAAAAAAAACTAATTGTTTATATCATCCACTGGAAATGGGCTAATCGGCTATAGTCGGCAGGCCAAAACTTATGCAAGGGTATAAATTTTATAGGCGCGCGAAAACGCGGACTAGTTAAGGAAGTACTGTACAACACCACATCTGACTTATTTTACCGAAACAATTAATTTATATTAGTGAATTTACTATTTGGCGCGTTTCCAGTTGACTACTCAGACCTTTAACTTGCGTTTGTCCGTCTATTATAGCTCAAACTGTGCGCACCGTTGGGAAAAATCTCGGCGGGAGAAGTATAACTTGAGAATCCAAAAAGGATAACTTGAAAACGGGTCAACCTGAGAATGGGAAAACTTGAGAACCGAAACTAAAAACAAACTTTGCTAATGGTTATTGCTTAATAGTTTAATTTCAGCATTAACTGTAGAATAAAGTCAATCTTACATTTTATTGAAATCTTGTAGTATACTCTTTTTGAATACTTTTTTCCAATCAGAATCTGATTAGGTAACAGAAGACTATTTTTAAATTGTTAATATACTTCAGCCAGCGTGATGCGAGGCGGTGCAATAAGTTAAATGAAAACGGATACTTTGTAAATACAATTTATGTTTAAGAATATGCACCTTAAAAACTCCGTTGGCTTATTTCCGACACTTGTGAAAACAGCATTATTATAAGATTACTAAGCAAAATGATCAACGTAAATTATTTTGATAATATAAAGTATTGAAAACTTACTTATTAAAGATTTTAATAAAATGTAAGATTGACTTTATTAAGCAATAACCATTAGCAAAGTTTGTTTTTAGTTTTGGTTCTCAGTTTGCCCCGTTCTCAAGTTGTGCTCTAGTCATCTCGGCTGCGCACCCGTTCGCGAACGAGCCAAACCTCACATCTCTAACACACATCGTTTAAAAATAGTTGAAACAATTTAACAACTCATAAAAATAAAAATAAATTAACACCTCATAAAATTATATTCCTAGGTTCTCTCCTTGTGGTCCGAACACTTCCGTAGACTGTTCGAAGGCGATTTTGCTGAAGCTAATGCGAAGGAAATCGAGTTCAAGGAAGTAGATGCAGAACTATTCGGGATGTTTCTACTCATTCTTAATAGAAATTCTTGTAATATTTTGAGTAAGTTATTCAACATTTGTTATCAGTATTATTGAACGTGCATACAAAAGTTTATGTCAAGAAGTTTGCGAATATGTCAATACTGGGAGTATTTAAAAAAAAGTATTTTATTTCCTGTACCACTCGTATCACACAAGTAACTTTAATATGGTGTTCCCGCTGGTACTTTCGCAATGTATTGTAGAAGTTGTTATAAGTTGAGACTTTACTTTTTATATATGATTGTTTGCTTATCGCTTATCATATCTATTTAGCTGATGATCTCGTTCCTATGATTGGTCTTGCGTATCGATTTCTATCACCATACGTACTGGAGTACTGTAAGAAGTTTATCTACAGATATATGGATACTCTTGGCTCCGCTAAGCTCGAATTGCTTAAAACTGCATGTCTTTACGACAATAAGGAACTGAAGGTAAATTTTTAAGCTAGAAGTCGGCCTAGACTTTTAAATTTTTAAAAGTTAAAATTAACTATGAAATGCTGCTTGCTTTAACAAATGAAACATAAAAATCGGCTAAGGAATCTTAAATTTCAGAAAAAGTTGGGTGAGCATTTCATGAATGAAGGTGTGATGTCAAAGTTCAAGGCCGAAGACGTTCTGAAAGTTGCAATTGAGTACAATCTGGGAGATCTAAAGGTAATATTAAGTATTTAGCTTAAATTAACATAGATATAGTCTGATTCAAGAGGAATAATGGAGTGTTACTTGCATATTTTCACGTAATTTTACATAAATTTTCGTATTTCAAAAACTTTCAGAACCATTCTGGGTGAGTTTCTTTTTTAACACTTCATTATTACTTTTGGATATTACTATATTTAGAAGGATATTGCATTCAGTTAGTTTACTTTAGGCAGAATCAGTATAAATTAACTATAGTATCCGCCTATTTTTATAAGAAAGTTGCGCATTTCGCAAACTTTAAAAGAAAAAAGTGTTGCCAAATGAGCCTTTAATTTTTCAACGCCGCACCTTCACCTAAATTTCTATTATAATATGGTAGCCTAACTAATGATTTATTAAATTTATGCACAAACTTAGTTTTACTGACGAGGGCATTAATATGAACTAGACTTATTGGCGAAACTATATATAGTCTGTAACAAGAAAAAGGGGAACACCGCACCTTGCAGCCTTTTTCTGTTTATAGACTATAATTCCATCACTCTTCAATTCCAAATGCAGTACTAGCACATGCAATAGTCTCAAGTTATAACTTTACTTATTCACCAATATTGATAATTTTGTTGCTTGTTGTTAGTTTTATGTTCATAGTTTATAGAAATAGCATGTTTTAGGCTTATTTGGGAGGTATTATAAGCAAGAATGTGACTCTCGAGAACTGTATTGAAATGCTACAAACTGCAGCAACGTATGATATGCCTACGCTAAAAGTAGGTTCGAAAGTTATGTACTATGTCAACAACTAGGTTTCAAGGGCGGTATTCTGAAGCCTTGATACAAACTAAAACTTCAGATGACAGAAATGTTTTCGGATCATTTGAGATTGAATACACATCAAGTTCACCAACTGTATTGCTCAGTGAAGTGACAAAATATGCTTAAAAAGATACAAATACATAATACATTATTATACTAATAATCTGGAAAGCTACCAATACAAAAATGTCTTAATTTCAATTTAGTTTCTAGTATAAAAGTAAATAACTAACATTTTATAGGAAGGCATCAACAATGCCATATTGAGATGGAATACACCTATTCCAATGCAGAAGATCATTGAGCTAACGGAAGCTGCCTTTAAGTACGATGTACAGAGTCTTAAGGTATAAAAGAAGAGTTCAAACCTTATTGAAATAAACTTAAACTGAATTATTAGAGTTAACTTGTTACTTTATACACTTAAGTTAGAATTTCATTTTCAAAAAACAAAGTTAATGAAAGGTTGGTAAACGTTGTCAGTAAGAGACGAAAGCATCGTACTCAAAGAGACCAAAAAATTTAAGTTTACTAGAAAAACAAAGCAAGTGTACGAAAATTTTATGTTATTGTGCTGGACAATTGTTTTGAAACAGTTTCAAATGCTTTGACAATTGTTATTACAAACAAATATGTATTCAATTCTTTTGAAGTAAAATATTTCTATTCATTAATATTTTACGAAAAAATAAGTTACATATATTTGGAGGATGAATTGAGACGAAGGGACCATATGGAGCCACGACTCCATTGCACAGCACCTGGAGAGCGGAGGGGCGGATCAGAAATTTGCAAGAATTCTTTATTCGGGGCAGATTCAAACTATCGACCTCGAGATTAAGAAGCAAAGCTTCTATCCACTGGGCCACTGCGCCCCCAACATTATTTTATGTTATAACATTATTTTCAGGATAAACTGAATTTTCGCATTAGACACTTTTGTGTAAATGCATACGTTGTTCCCGGTAAAGGACGTAAGCTGACTACTTTTCTAGAAGAATACTACGATAAGATAAAGGCTTTGCCCGAAGATGTAAGGGATTTTATTATTCTAGCCAGTGTTCGTCAATAAACATCTGGTTTAGTTTAATGTTATTTTTGTTAGTTGACTGCAAATAAATTTGTTCTTGTTGATATATGTAGATATTTGTCATTGTTTTGTTCAGAGTTTAGAAGTTGGCCCAGGGCAGAGAATTTCACGCGCCGGCCCGGACCGGGGCCAGAAATATAAGAAACGGGCCGGCCCGTTTCTGTCGCAGGGGCAATTTTTATGAAAAAAATCGACTGGTTAAGGTAAATATATTGATAAATAGTGTTCAGAAACATAAATAGGTGAAGTTGTTGCACTCTTTATGGTTGGCATTGTTAGGATAAAGTGCCTCCTCCCAGGAATGAATCGGGTAAGGCATTTCATTCTCTCAATAGATCTCTAGAAGTTTATAATTATATTACTTTTATAATTATGTATGTTATATTTCATACGGTGCTAGTTTTATCTTTTTTTTGTTGGTGGTCTAGTAGAATTGTAGTCTTGAAGGGTCTTTAGTATTAATTGTTATTAAACACCTGAGAGGCGTCTACTGTAACCCTTTGATATGAAGCTCTTTTCGGAAATCTTATTAAAAATAAGAAATAAAAAACGTTTTATTCGGAATGAAGGAGACCAGATTGCTCAACGTGTGGGGCTCAGCACAACTTAGGAATCTGCCCACAGATGAATGTGGAATTCGTTAGAAGACGAGCTGCGTACAATCAGTACAATACCAACCAGGATTTTCGAGGAGGCCCGAGTTACAATCGCTCGGGGTAATTCAAAGCAAAGGCTTCGGGAACAGCTTAGCTGTAAACCAAAGTCAATGTTCTAGCAACAGTGATGTTGATAGAAGTCGGGCCGAAAACAAAAGAATACCGGTTGATGAAAATGCTCAGTTGCATGCACAGCAGACTCATATTCAACTTGAATATTGTGAGATGGCCCCACCTCCGATATTGAAGATGAGTTGGATAGAGCAGAGTTTGAATTGGAAATCAAACGTTCTTTTCAAGTCTATTCTGCAACGTCTGAGAATTCTATTGATTATACAGTCAATAAGAAGGATCTTTCTCAGTTGATGATCTTCGAAGCTGCTCAGGTATCGGACTATGTAGTTTATAATAACGATGTTAAATCTTTTGAAGAAGTCATAGTTAGATTCCGAGAAAAGCTTCAGGATCCAGCAGTATTCGCAGCTTTTAGAGCGTAATGTGTTGAAATGTCAGACCCTTATAAGTTTACACTTGTACCGTTAATAGAACTCGAGGCTATTATGGAACCTGAAAGATTTATTATTCGGGAACATCCGAGATGCTATCACTATAGGCAGTGAGACAACGAAACCAACTAGCAAAATATTCGGGTGTGGTTGAAAGAGTGCCCCGGGTCAAAAGCACTATTTCAACAGTTTTAGAAATATTGGCGTTGAAAGACTAGCACTACAGCAAAAAGCACTATAAAGACAGAGTAACTAGGTATTATCCGAACTATACAACAACATATTTTCCTTTTTCAGCATAAAAAAGCAGTAAATACACTAATATACCATTTCTACGTGTTTTTTGGTTGTTTCAGTTAGCAACCCCCGAAAGGGGGTTACGAAAATTTTTTTTGAAACGGGAGGGGTTACGAAAAGTTCGAACCTTTCAAGGGTGTACTGTTAGGGTATGTCAGGAGTATATAAATCTTATATATTTACATGTTTTCGTATATTCTCGGACTTGTAGTGTTCTCACGAGAACCTCTTGCTTGAGTCGGGAAAAGAGTAGGATTATTTCTTCTTTGTTCTTTCGTTCCTTGTTGTATGGGGCACACTCAATGCGATTAGCTATGGGTTAACCGTTCCTCTCAATATATGGCAGACTGCAATTGAGGAGCGGTGATCCATGGCTTGGCCTCCGAAACAGCTTCTTCCACAATCCTCGGATGCATTGGCCAGGATCCAGACTGCCTGTCCTAGGCATATTTTTTTGCAAATTTTATCTAATCATTGTGTTTTTGTATAATGATTATATTTTACTTTTATATGCCGAATAACATTCAAAAATTGACAAAAAATTGATTATTGGGGGCGTTGCTAATCAAAGTTGTCCTAACCTGTTCGCTTATCGGCCCGAATTGACCCACTACTGGGTTTCACGCTATTTGTCTGTATTAGCGGGTGTACTTTCAAGGTTCGACAATTATATGATACCATTCAGTTAATATTTAATCGTTAGCGAAGAATGAAAGATAATTCTACTTTAATGGATAGGTTTGTTTATGTTTAATTTATTTAGATCTTCAAACTATTTAAAACAGGTTGTTGTTAATTCGAAAGTTGTAAAATACAACTTACGAATCAATGTTTGGAATCTTATTTTCTTTTTTTATTTTCTTATTTTCTTGATATTTATTTCAGTAATGTTGACTTTGATTTATCCGATCCATCAATCTACCACGATCGTGTATTCATCGTCGGACATGAAAAGTTCTATGTAGTCGCTGGAGTAAGTTCAAACAATATTATACTTACTAAACTAAAATGATACATGATTTATTAAGAAAACTTCAAAATATTTATTTGTTTAAGTTATATTTTTGTACTAGACTGCGAGGGGCTACTCACAGAATAACACGTATTAGGAGTAGTTATAGATCTAAACCTTAACCAGGATACTTAATGAAGTAGAGAAATAAAAACAACGAAATCGCACAATGTAGGCTTTATTGCAACGGAATGAGATTTTAACCAATAATTAGTCTTACATCAAGAAAAACCATAAAGAGTGCAGAATTCTGCACATTGTACGATCTATATCTTTTGTTGTTTTCCTTGAGAGCCGGAGTGTGCAGAATTCTGCACTCTTTGAGCCTTCGTTGCATGTATTCGTGTATTCTTGTTAATCTCGTCTAACGAGTTAACATGTTTGTTTCTTGATGTAAGACTAATTATTGTTCAAAACCTCATTCAGGTTGCAATAAAACTTAAGTTAGTCAAACATAACCAAGACCAAAATTCAAAGTTTGTCATATTATTATAGTACATTTCCAGATTGTCTCCCTGTGGTCTCAACACTTCCGTCGAATGTTCGAAGGAAACGTTGTCGAAGCAACCAACAAGGAAATTGAGATCAAAGAAGTCGAGGCTAGAATCTTCGAGAAGTATCTTTTTATTTTATATAAGAATACTTGTGATCTAAATGGTACGTTTTAGGCCAAAAACAATTTCCGAAAATGGAATATATCCAAATATTGAAAATACTGATTGCATACTATATATAGCGACCGGCACCCGTCCAAAAATTCAAACATTTTCTTGAATGAAAAGTTGGCCTAAGAGTTTAGTTACATAGTTCCGAAAACAGATTACCAAAATCTTATGTTTCAGCCTAATTATGAGGAATTTTATACGAGATCCCGTAATTCACCTTTATAAGGGATATGCTGCCCAGCGAGAAAGGGGGCGGGGCCTTCTAAATAGAAGGCAATGCAGTATAAGGGCGCGCAATTCCGTAGGGGGTGAAAAGGGCGCCGGGTAATTTAAGACAGCGGATTGCGGAAGAATTTTTTTCATTGGAAATTATTGTTGTTCCACTAGATCATCTTTCCACCTTCTTCTTGGTCGTTCGCATCTTCTTGTTTCTCCGTATAAGGTCCAGGTGGATATATCTGTTGCCCAACTGCCGCATTTTTTCTGAGCTACTTTTTTGGCGAAAGTCCATTTTCTACTGCTGTATTGAGTTAGCACATTTCGAAAGCCAGATACTCGTGAAACTTGTGCATTTCTCCATATGTCCATACATATGATTCCTGTGCAAATTCTAGCCACTTTTCTGAATTCAGTTGCTATTTTTATTGCTTGGAGCTGAGTTAGAGACCAACATTCACATCCATAGAGTATTGCAGGTATTGCCACTGCGTTCAAGAGTTTAGCCTTTTCACGTCAGCGAATTCTATGGTAATTATTTTTTCAATTTTAGGCGGGCAAAGTAATTAAAACTAACTTTGCAAATTTGCGGAGAATAAACCAAATAAGCCCAAATTTGGAATTCGGTTTCGATATAACAATAGAAGAAAACTTTTACAAAAATTTGACAACTTTTGCTATGTTTTGAATGTAATATCGTCCTTGGCACGGGCTAAATTTTTCGAAATTAAAAAAGGGCCATGCTAGGTTATGCCATTTCATCAAACATGTTTTAAACTATAGCCAAGTAGTTAAGGAAAGACATAAAAAATTGGTTTTGTTGGATAGGTTTGCTTTTTTTCATTATATTTCCTACAATATTGTATTTTGAAATGTTGTTTATCTATATCCGCAGCCCTTTTACACCCATTTGAACAAGCAATTTGCAGTCCGAAAAATTTCCTTTATATTAGCGGCTGGTTACTGTATTCGGTTCCAAATAGGAGAGGCGCTTGCGGAGAGGGCGGGGCTGCCCGTCGCTAACTATATATTCAGAAACAAGAAACTTTTGCTAGTTTGAAAAGTTAATTTAATATAAATAGTTCTATATATTTCAGCTGCTAATCTTACTCCTATGATTCACCTATCTTATCGATTCTTAACTCCACATGTTCTTGACTTTTGCAAGAAATATGTGAATGCAAATATTACCGAACTGGATTCCCTCATGATGGATTTGCTGAAAACGGCGTGTGTTTATGACATTAAAGATCTCAAGGTAAGTTTTCAATGGAGTGTTCCAAGAATTTTGAGTCTTAGTTTCCAACAGGAGTGGGCATTTAAATGGCCGGCTATGGCCAAAATAGTGTGATCCCAATATTTAGGATGTCACATTCAACACAAAGCTTTTGTAACTACCATGTTGAGAGGAATTGCAAAAATTACTGGTTCAAAAGACTTATATTTTCTGTGAATCTCATATATTTGCCTCGAAAACCGAAATGTTTTTATAACGAATAATATAAACAGTTATGAGTGGGAAGGATAAAAGAAAAACACCTTGGATTTAGAATTTAAATTTCTTAAAACCGTTTTGCCTTGACTTGGAGAGTGGTGTAAAGTTATTTTATAGAACACATTGACCAATCATTTGATGAATGATACTGTGATTGAAAAGTTTAATCTCGGTGAAGTCGTTGATATTGTTGCCGAATACAAACTGGAGGATCTGAAGGTTATTATTTTTCTATTTTCTTGTCCAAATTTCCAACTTGTCAGGAAATTTTCAACAATAACGTTATTTTTGTGAGAAAATTGTTTATATAATGTTTAATCACAGTCAAAGCAAAATATTTGAATAGTCCAAAAAATAATACCAAATGTAACGGCCGGCCCGTGATTAATAGTTTTTAGCCCGGTCTCCTAATTGTAAGTTACTAACTGTTGCATTTAGGCTTGGCTAGGTGAACACATGAGTAAGAATGTAAACCTCGAAAACTGCATTGAACTACTGGAAGCTTCAGCTAAGTTCAATATGCCGACTCTTAAGGTTAGTTTGTTAAATCAAACAATTAATGTTTAGAATTTTTTATTTAAGTTATTTCGGTTACACTTCAACCAAAATCATTCCGTATTCATACAGTTAACTTCCTTTTCTTAAGCCGGCAAGCGGTGTTCAGCCTCTGTCAGTTAAAATGGTACAGAGATAAATTAATATAAGTAATGAGAAGGAAAGTATTTTCAGGTAGGAATCAACAATAAAATCGGACAATTGGTCGTTTATATTCCAAGCCGTCGCATTATTGAGCTGACCGTCGCTGCGTTTAAGCATGATGTAAACACTCTAAAGGTAATAAAGGAATATGAGCCAAGGGTGGTGGCAGCTCTGGAAAAAGGCCGTTTCTCAAATTTTCGGCCCCGACCCGTGCCAATTTCTCAAAAAGTCGGCCCTGGTCTATTTCACAATTTTTTTGCGGATATTCTTGAAAAAAGGTAGTTTTCAGTGCTATTTTCCGGCATTAAGAATGAATTGTGCAACGATCTTAATTATTGATGTTTTTGGATACTATTTATCAAAACATTCACCTAAATTAGTCGATTTTTTTCACAAAAATGATCCCTGTGCGGGCCGACTTTCCAAATTTTCGGCACCGGCCCGGCCCGTTAAATTAACAGCCCTGGGTGGGGGTGTTGTTTTGACCTGCTCTGCCGGGTCGGCCCTGAAAAACTAATAGACTCACTAAATATCTGATGTATTAATGTTCTTTTTATCCAAATTCATGTGTGAACCAGGTTCGAGCGGAGTATTAGACCGAGCCTCCTGCTCGGATAGTACTTAATCTTTTTAATTAACATAGTGTACTTTCTCGCATTGCTAACATGCATATATTTATCTAACAATAAGCAAGTTGTTATTTAACTCTCAGAAAGTAATTTTTCAGGATAAACTTCATTCACGTATTTATACAGACACCCTCCTTCGTGCTGTTGATCCTACCCATAAAAACTATCTTGTACAGAATTACTCTCAGATCAAGGCTTTACCAGAAAACGTTATGGATTTTATTATTTTGGCATCCCATAATCGCTGAGCTCTTTTTAAATATACAGAGTTATCTTTCAATTTATTGCCTCTTTCCAGTTGTTAACCAATAAATTTGTTGTTCTTGGTTTGTTGTATGCACCTGTTTTTCAATCCGCTACCTTTGTCAGCGAGTTAATGTAATCTTTCAGGATAAAAGACTCTTAACAACATATTCAAAAAATTTATATCCCACCTAATGGGAATAATACCATTACAAACAAATAGAGTTAGTTAATATCGCACAAGGATTCAACATTATGGTGTGCCTAGACGGAATCTTTAGCGGACCCTGTTAGAATCCAACTCAAGGTTTGGGCACAAAATATTGATTATTATTCGAATAATAATAATTTAATTATGCTTATAAGAAATGTGGAATACTCCTTACTCCCTACTACACAGGCTACTTCCCACCATCGGAACGGACCGGTGATATTCTATGATCTCATATCACGGCTCGTCGCGCCCTAAAGAAATGTGACAGAGCAAATTTAAATGGTGTTGATGCTCATACCCTGGCTTATTTTATTAAGCAATTCATGTTAATTTATATATCATGAGAAATTTCAAATAATTCGGTTAAATCTTTCCAGAGAAAAATTAACTTTAATTTGAAAATAAGAGCTCAGTCCTTCAACCGCACTGTCTCCGTTGGCGAGCCGTGATACAATAACGTTGACAATAAATCTTATAAAATTTTTCTTGAAGAGTACAAGGTTTTTGTGAATCTCCTTAGAGTTGCCAAATAATGCATAGTAATTTATATTCAATTTCTATATATTTTTACTAGAACCTATAGAATAAGAATGTTGAAGATTACAAAAAAGGTCACTTTAAGTTTGATTTTATTCCGCTTTTAATCATAATCATGTGAACAATAATCCGTGTCAATTCTACTGAAAAACTATTTCGGCTAGGATCTTGGGTGAAACAAAATGGTTTCTCTCGACATTTCTTTCTAACCTTGAAACTTTCCACTTTTGACTATATTTTCCTTACATTTTGATTCCACCAGCCATGGTTTAATTATTTACAATTGCTTGCTAAGTCTTTAAAGTCAGAAAACATTTGAGAAAAGTTAAGTTCTCAAAGCATTGATTGTGGCTATTCTGACACACCGGAAACAGAACTCCTACTGCTTTTCTTCTGAATCATCCAGACCTCCGAAATCATAGATAGCAATATATATATATATATATATATATATATATATATACCAGCTCCGCCTCTAGCTGGCCCCCAAACCCCTACATAGTTGAATGTGCCAGAGAAAATTACCAAAGTTTACAGTCATACAACTTGGGACGCAGCCTTGAAAGTACACAACTTCTCAAAACTGCAGTAAATGTATTCCTTATTTTTAGTTGGCTAAGTCAGATGAACAATATACTGAATATCCAGTATATACTTTTAACATAAGCCTTCTCTCCCTTCTTTCAAGCACCCAATGTACCTTAAACTGCAGTAGCCCTTTCTGTTTAGGACACAATGTACCTTAATACTCAGCTCTTCGAATGAGACCGACTGCAATTTTTAACACCACCTTGAATTTTTGACACGGCCCCTATAACTCGGTACGCAATTGAGCGTACACCCCGAAACTTGGTACGTGATCTTAGAATTGCGAGAAATGCATACTATCAACTTCTATTGTTAAAACGTTATACTTCTTGCTTGCTGAGTATCAGGTTCTCAACCTGTTGAGACCTATAGATCATTTCGAATATGAAGCGTAATTTTCCATCCACACGAGCCTCTTCTTGTGGATGGAAAATTAAATACGAGCGATTTACTGATGTCCAAGAGTAAATTCGCAGGTTCGAGTCCCGCCTGATACATATATTTTGCGAAATATTCTTCTTTGTTTGGGATAGCAATATCCAACAGCTGACATATCTTAAAGGGACATAGGGTGAACTATTTGACCAAAATACTGTAGTTCAGAAATTCTTTTTTTCAAATCTTGATCAGAAAGAAATTCTCGAAAATCTGAGACTAAGTTCAAAATAGTCCCCCTGTATCCCTATAAATTTCTAAGATTACTTGACTGTAGTTGACAATATAACCGTTTGACTGTACGGAATTGGTAGCAGAATTTCCTCTATCGAAGAACTGACTTATCAAATCCCAGCCTTCGCAATTGGCCGGCCCGGGCAGTGTCAGGGTCAACCATTTTCCATCCGGCCTGACTCTGGCCACTTTTGCACCGTCTGTCAAAGCCGACTATTCCCATTCTTTAGACCGTTTTCTATATTTTCTGTTATTAATCAGCCTTATTTTTTTCCATATCTAAAATGAGTCCAACCCCCCTTTGAGTTAATGTTTATAGGCCACGCCCCCTTCTTGGCTCTACCAACAGAATAAGAATTCACTCAATTCACATACTCCAGCTGTTCTAAAAATTATTTCTAACAAGTTCAGAGAAACTTAGAAAACTAAGAAACATAATCAGATGCTATATCCAACACTCAATATTAATCTGATTGTTTTTGGTAAGTTCACTTTTTGTTAATGCCAATTGGGAAACTAACATGTGTATGTAAAGTTTAACTCATGGAAAAGTATTAGTATAGTCAGATTCAAAAGTAATATCGCCGTGTAGGATGCGTATTTCTTCATTTTTAACACTGCGCCTGCTGGCATTCTACGCGCGCGATATCAGCAGATTGCAAACTTCCTTTCGCACTACCTTACCCAGACAAAATATTGAAACACACTAAAACACCAATTATTATTAACACGGCTGTATTACTTTTGAATCCGACTATAGTAGTTTAGCCATTCAATAGTTATTTGAGATACTCCTGGTTTTATATTGTAACTATCTAAATCAAGATTTTTCCGGGAAAAGTTGACTTCATTGAAAACTTTCCATTCCATTCTCAAAAGGTTCCTTAGTTTTGCAGCATTTGTGTTTCAAGAATCGAACCATTTATTATATATATAAAGTATTTCTTGGTAGTTAGCGGCATGATTTTCACAAATTTTCTTCCATTCTTTTATTTTTACATCTATTTTTGTAATTAAACATACTTAAATAACTCTGCAGACTATAAATTTAAGTCGCTACGTTGGTCAGACGTCGCGGGTTTGCCATTTGCTGGGTATTTTGTTTTTGACGTGGTTGGTTTGTGATGTTTAAATTGCAATCTACCTACATGCTATATAATTCTATCACTATTCAATGAGAAACTAAAAAACACAATAACCTACGCTGTGATTTTGAAAAATAGGGTTTGTAGAATTGTAGTTTAAAGCATTCTATTTCCTGTATCACTTGTATCACACAATAACTGTAGATTTCCGTGGCGCAGTGTTTCGGGCATTTATTCCGGAATCCTCTGAGCAGAGACGGCTCCTTTCGAACATTCAGTCTTCGTGTGCACGACACATGGGATAAGTAAGGCTGGTTTCCCTAGTCTTCTGCAGCTACGGGCAGTTGAACCCACAGACTCAAATCCTCACGGATTCAGAGACCGCTGCTCCCATTAGGATAAAGCTCCCGCAATCACAAGTTTTATGGAATATTTCTAAACCAGCTGTAATCACAAAATTTTGGTTACATGGATCAAGGATTTATAATAGTTGTGTAGAACTTTGATTAGTTTACCACGCTCAAGTAAGGATTTTCCGGAACATGGAAGTTTTTCGGCGCTCTTTTTGAAAGTTGAATCCTAAAGATCATAAGTTCCATTTTCAACAAAAACAAATTCCCAAAATAGGATGATTTCAATATAATACTGTTGTCTTTTCAGTTTTGCTAGTTTTAGCCTTGCCAAGTCTCTTTAAATCTCCTTAATCAATTGAATTTCCTGGTATTATTGACAGCTTTCTGACTAAATAGAATGAGACGTTTTCCAAGTTTTTTGAACAATCTAAAGGGATTTTTGAAGTTTCCGAATATGTTTCGAAGTTTCTTGCAAGTTTCCAGACTTGAACTTCAATAGAATTTCCTGAATAGGCTGCAATCGTTTAGGATATAACTGCACCGTTGCAGAGAGCTCGGGCAAATAAGAACTTTTATTAACTCTCCTGTAAACCAACGCATTTGCATAAGATTTCTTCTATTTGGTTAAAGAAAAAGTTTTACATTGAAGTTTTCAAGCCATTCAAACCATAAGATTGCTTTTCAACTGTGACTCTTGATTCTAACAAAAACTCAACCCTAATCTCAAATTAGAGTCAATTTCTTTACACTTTAACATGATGCGGGCATCATTTATCCAACAAACCGGAAACAGACTGGCCAGCAGAGCGCCAAAATCTCGCGTCTCTGCTAAAATCTTGCAAATTCAGCAGTATGCCAGCAGAACTTGGCTTTCTCAATTCGGCGACGGCGATAAAATGCATGCCACCGCGAGCTCATGTAGTGCATTTAAAATTCACTTCTTGGTGGTGTTCGAACGAATTCGGATGGGGAAACTTTTTGAGTTCAAGGTGAACTCCGGAGAGAGTCAAGTGATCACTAGAATGCGACTTTTGAGTATGTCTGCAAAAAACTACTGCAGTGAACTAATATTAGGTAAACGTTTAGACTTCATAGTGTAGTTTCAGTCTAATTCGTTAGTTCAGGCCAGAGGTGTGCGGGATAGCATTTTTGAAAAAGTCGGGATCCGGGAACGGGATTCGGGATTGATATTTTTTGCCCGGGATTCGGGAACGGGATTCGGAAGGGATCCCGCACACCACTGCTGTATATCATCGAACCGAACTATACCCGAAATGTTTCGATCCCACAAGTCAAGCGTTTCATGACTACATCTAGTTTGGAATAGTATACACTTTACTTATTCCCTACTACACCGGCTCATTTCTCAGAACGGACCGATTGTATACAACATTCTATTACTGTCTAAGGTACTCAAAAAGCTGCGAAAAATCTTGCAACTTCTCTTTTCCTCATAATTCTTGCAGAAACCATATCGCGTGTCATTGTCATTATTTAACTTTCTGAACTTCAATCTTCGGTTGCCAGACTCACATCATAAAACCCATCAACATACAATAAAATGTATACTTTTCTAGTTTTCTCTGAATCTCTTATCCATTTTCTGGTACTTTTGGTCTCTCGTTAGGGCTCTTTTTGTTTCCGTTGCCCCAGTCCGTTGGCTCTATGAATTCTTGATATTCACAGAGCCATTCCTTTTTTCGTCTTGTCATTATTCCTGACCTCATTTATCTCGGACGCCGGCTAGAAAAATTGCCGTTGCAGCCGCGGTAGCCCAAACATTTCATTAATTGTCCGAATGGGTGGCCCTAAACGCTGTGTTTCTTTCTTTTCTTCTTGATGAGAAAGAGCCAAAAATCTGAGAAATAATTGGAGCTTGGCTCAGTGGCCAAGTGGGTAGAAGGTTCGCCTGTCATGCAAAAGGTCGGGAGTTCGGATCCTTTGAGGGGTTGCAGTTTTGCCGGATAAAGAGAATAGTACAAGTTGGTGCTCTTGCGCTAAAGAATCACTTGTTTACTATGGTATTCTGAAAATGGGTTTCTCCCCAAATGTATAGCCTGTCAGTATTTTAGTTAAAGTATAAATCAACTTATTCAAAATCATGAAACCAGACATTTGGATATTTCCACAGTGAGAAGTTTCTATTTATATTCTCTCTTTTTGCAATGAAGATTTTGGGCCATTCACTCTTTTGACAATACTTTGCGGGCATAACAACTTTTCCTATAACCCACTCCACCGATTTTCTGAGAAACAAAATTGGTATCTCCAAATTCAACGGAAACTTTTAAGCTGAAATTGTCTCAATATCTTTTGAACATGTCGTTTCTATGCATTTCTGTGGTCTTCAATAAGTCTGTAAATATCATGCAGACAGGTTTCGGAAATAACAAGATGACGTTGTGAGAAAAGAATGAGGGTTTAATTTGAGACTAGATCAACATACAGACAGACAGAATATCAAAACAACTAAGTTTTGAAGGTTTCAATCAAATATAATAACAAGTTAAAGTCAGAAAACAATTATAAGGTTTTTTGTTAGTAACTCTAGCTTTAAAGATAAATTATAAAGAAAATAATCAATGAAAAGAACATATAGTTCTATTCAAGAATAATAATGGAGTGTTAAAAAAGAATCTCATTGAAAATGGCTCTGAAAGTATTCGAAATCTAAAATATACGCAAAATTTCCCTAAAATACGCAAGTAACACTCCATTATTCCTCTTGAATCAGACTGTATATATCACTTTAACCTGTTTCAAAAGCATATCATATGTATGAGAGGTTCAACTATTCATTATAATAAAGCAAACTTCTCAAGGACTGGGCCGGCTGGAAAGTTCTCAAAAATTTTGAACTCTGCCCTACCTCCTTACCCCAGATCTTCCAAACCGGGTCCTATGCAAAAACTTCTTTGTGTCACATTTTGCTTCAAATCCAACTTTTCAATTGAACAATGAGAAATTTAATAGCTACATGGAAATACTACATTTTCGTCATAACTTATCTTCATTATATAATTTCTCCAACTCATTAAATAAGGGCCCGTTAAATAAGGCCGGGCCCGCGTTAAGCTCGGGCCCGGCCCGCAAGATGGCCTGCCTTACCCCCACACCGTATTCCAGCTCCATAGACTCCAGACTGATCCAAGTTTATAGAACATCTTTTATCCTATTCTATGGCGGGATCTAACCATAAAACATTTCTGAAAAACAGCATAGAAGGTTTCACGGACAATTTCCTCCTACGCCGGAAGAGTCTCTTTTTTCTTGGTTCAACCACAAATATGCCCATTTATTCACAAATGCCTCCATTTTACCCGCTACAACTATTTGTCTGTGTTGGTTTCCAAAGAAACGAAAAAGCGAGGGTGGCGAAATGAACGGGAAAAGCCTAGCAGGAAAGCGGCAATTTGGTGACTCAGTACACTTGGCCATTGGGGGATACAACATATGTTAAATGCAGAGCCCGGCACCGGCCCGCCATGAAATTTTGAAACCCAGGCGGGGCCGGCCGTATAGCCACCTCGCTATAGTTATATTCAAAAGTAATGAGGTGGTGTCTGCGTATTTGGCTATTTTTAACACTGCGCCTTCTGGCATTCTACGCGCGCGATATCAGCAGATTGCTAAATTGCTTTCGTACTGCCTTACTCAGACAAAATATTGCAACACTTCTGCAAACCCAAGTTTATTAACACGGCTGTATTACTTTTGAATTCGACTGAATCTGTTATGTTATTTGCATAATAATAAAGGATGTGCCCATCTGATGATCAATGTAAATATGCAACTAAATTGTTAAATAAACAGCCCCACCAGCCCTACTAAAGAAGACAATTCCGTCATGAGCTTAGGGGCGAAACGGAATTGTACTTCAATATTAATCCTTTTGTTGTTCGTTTTGTCCTTCTCTAAATTTATTATATGGTTTCTTATAAGTTACGAATAAAGGTCTATAGGTCTGTTTAGATAAGCCTAAAAAGAAGCATATTGGCTCGTTTTTGAAGATTTTTACGAAATTAACCAGACCTAAAAAGCCTAAAAATCTATATTCGGACCTACAGGGGCGACAACAATGCGGGCTTGTTGGGAGACGGAACCACCACCGACTACTTGGTTCCTGGTATTTTTGATCTTTGTTGAAAAGTGTTTTGTAACAGAAAGCAACTACATATTTCATTAAAAGACAATTGTTTTCTTCCCAAACTGAACAAACAACGTGTTTTAAAGTACACAGACTAAAGGCACCAAAACATCTTCTGGGATACTGTAACACCAAATATCGCTGTGTGCTTTATTTCCAACTGGGACACGGGGGGACAAAGCAGAAACTCGAACAAAATGATTTCATAACCGAGAGAAACTTTCACCTGCAGATGTTTTTTTAATATTCAATGAGTGGGAGAATAATTTAATTTTACGAGAAACTGCAAACTCCTTAGGTAGCAGGCCTTTAATCCCTGGGGTTAGTCATTTTCAAGGGGTTTCGGGTTACTGTAGCCTATATTTAAGCTGTGTTGGGTGACTCAGCGCCATGCAGGATATGCGGACAATCCTTGAACTGCATTTAAATTATGGAAGAAATAACAGAGGCAGAAAACGAATTCTGAAAGAAAATTTAATAATTTATTAGGTTGACTTTCAAATGAGGCCGCATGAACATGCCTAAAATGAATTGAGTAGAGAGGGTGGCGTTTCGGACAAGATAGGATATTTTGCCGGCAGGGGGACCCAGTTATTTATTAATCCGAAGGATAGAAAACGAGTTGCTGCACAGGGTTGAAACATAAATAGTCAGATTCAAAAGGAATACCGCCGTGTAGGCTGCGTATTTCGATTTTTTTAACACTGCGCCTGCTTGCATTCTACCAGCGCGATATCAGCACATTGCAAAATTGCTTCCGCTCTGCCTTACTCAGACAAAATATTACAATACTCCGGCAACCCCAATTTTATCAACACGGCCGTATTACTTTTGAATTCGACTATAACCGAGCAGTACCCTTAGGAGCCGCGGTGTTACATTATAATGAATGGAGAATCAGTTGACTGGGATCTGTCCCTTTAAAAATGCATTCATTTTTATATATGACAGTTGTTTCCCGTGATACTTCGCTCGAAATCAAGATCTTACCACATACTATATAAATGATTACTTTTTGAAAAGTTTGTCGCATTTTATTTCGAATTCTCCTCCGCGATTCTCTGGAATTAAGCCAGTAGTATTTAGCTCGTCCGAACCAGTGGCCTTAGTATAGAAACGCCCGGGTGGTGCCCGGGCAGTTTTTAGCCTGCCAGGGCCCCTAATATGTTTTGCAGACATGATTTACCTATAATACCCGGAACATGGCCGCCCACATCGTTTTCTCATAATTCGATAACACAATCGTCCACAACCTTCTAATGAAAATTGAGTGTTTTCGGCATAAACCCATAATTTATACTGGAAAAAGGAAATGTTTACATTTTTGGTAAGAAATTGAATGCCGATGATAAACACTCTGGTGGGGGACTTTTGTGTATTTCTTTTTAATATTATTATAATTCGCACGTTTATATATCTGAGGGCTGAGGGGTTTCCATATAAACGATTAACTATAAGCTAGAAACTGTACTTTACTGGTATTGAGGGGGAAGTACTTTATTTAAGCCTTTTTGTGGGCAAAACACGAAAGTATATTTTAGAATTTAAACCTTTGGAAATTGGTAATTGAATATAATAGTTTCTCGAAGAGCAATGTTTCTCATACGGTATAATGAGAACGGTGGTATAAAAATGAAAATGTTCCCTCTTCATTTTTATGATATTGTGCGATCTTGTGCTATCACGTTAGAACACTAGATATTGAAATGGAATGTTCAGAATCTTGATTATTTATTGAGAACTTTCCGACACTTGGTTGTCGAAGTGAATCGCCGATTAATCCAAGAATAAGCTCGGCCCGAAGTCCGAAAGCCAGTTATTATTCAAAAGCTTTTTTGGGGCTCAAAACCTGTGGCCGTAGTATAGTCGACATACGAATTGCTTGCAATGGTATACGGTCAGTTTCGCAAGGGAGCCTAAGAGACAATAGACTGAATTCCAAACGATTGGCGCTCCAGCGCAGCAATTACAGTCCTTTACCTACAAGGGTCCGCCAACTATATAGAAACGCCCGGGTGGGTGCCCGGGCAGTTTTTAGCTTGTCCGGGCAACATCTCAACTGCTCGGGCAGCCAAAAACTGCCCAGGCCTTTCTTTACTACGGCCACAGAGCTTGTGTGAAAATGATCCAAACCCCTCACTTTACGCCACAGTAATAACTTTTTTCTTTCAAACCCTTGAATTAGTCGTACACCAGTCATACAACTTTTCACATGTTCAATTGCATATTTTGTTTTTAACTTAATAATAATAATAATAATAAGTTAAGTTAATATTTTAAAGGTCTAGGCCCGCAGCTGTGGGTTAGTCATTAGGCTGTGTTTTAGTGTGTGTTATTCATTCGCATATAAAGAACATAATATAATATTAGCCATTCTATACAATTATAGAAATGAGCTCGCCTATTAAATTGGAACGAAGCACTATTTTTCGGCTGTTTTGAGACTATGTTTTTGCAGAAAATGGGGGGGGGGGGGCAAACTTAGGGCATTCCTCCAAGGGGCCGGCCCCGGCAAAGTGAAAAGGGCCGGGCCGGGCTCAGTGTTCAAAGTCGGCTTTCGGCCGAGAACGGTCCCGCTTGGGCCCTTTCCCCAAGAACTCTGCCCGAGAAATTCCCATTTCTGAAGTATCTATATAAATATGTATATAAAAATAGAAGGGTATAGACTAGAATGAAATTTAATCTGCGTAATCTATCTTAATGCTGTGAGTTACATAAACGAGTTTAGTTAAGGACGAAATGGCATTCCTGAAAATTTTGAAACCGCAAAATTTGGATGAGTTGCCCTACTGAAAAACTTATGAAACCATGTTGATAAAGAATGTATTTGAACTGGTTTTTCTTGCAGAAGACTCAAAATAAGCTAGTTTTAGTTCTTTTTAAACCCTTCAAAGTACAAATTATATAAGTCTAAAACAATCAAACCCAACTCATTTAGTTTTTTTTTTTTTTTTGATTTATTCAGTCTGCCATGGCAACCCTTTCAAGCGGCGTTGACTTCCGCATCCAGTAAAGTAATGATAAATATTATTCGAAAATAGAATAGTTCAACTTGGTTCTATTGTTTTATTAGACTTAAACATGTGGGACAGCTGCAAAGGATTCCGAAGAAACATCCGGTTTCTGAAAGAATTGACATTCCACGCATGTTAGAATATTGACAATAATAAAATATGGGCCCGCCAAAGTGCGGAAACGGGAACATAATCTCGTAAGCGCAGGGTTGAAACTAATCCGGAAGTTGGAAAACTTTAACATGAAGCTTATAATATATCCTGTAAGATGATATGGTTTGCCTAGAATCGTCCGTTGTTATTAAAGAATTTATGTAAGTCCATATTCAAGCACTAACCCCAAAAAATAAGATATGAATACAAAAATAACAGCAAAAACAACGATTATTGGGGTATGAAATTTTTGAAACTAGTCTTAGTCTCGTTAGCGAAACAATCCAAGTTATCCATTAATAACTTCGACTAAATATGCACATACTAATAATATCTTAACCTATTATAGTTGGAAATCGCATTTTGTAATCTTTTGAAATGATTGTGTGCTGTCAAATAACCTGTGAACCCGGAATCTTTAGCACCTATCCTCAATTGTTGAACCCTGAAAGTCCGGCGTGCGCCCACCTACATCTACATCCTTTATTATATGTAAATAGTTGTTTATAATCCCCTTAGAATTCTATATTAAGTCCAGTGTATTCAAATTACCCAATTAGATTAACACAGCTTTACCTGGTGGGGAGCGTGCTCTACGGAGAACGCTCGCTCTATTCCTGGAAAGCGCGGGAATTGAAATATTCAAATAGATTCTGAGATTCACAGGCTAGAAAAATCATAGTACAAATAACAAGAAACAAACATTGACCCAAGTGTTGTGTTTTCCCAGAAAAATCTTTAAAATACGCCAGTTGGGCAAGATAAGAGTGTGCTTTAGGCTCGGGCAGTAGCTCGCTGCTCAGATCAGCTAGATCATCAATCCAAGTGTTCAGATTTACTAACGCAGTAGAACTTTTTTTATCTGATCAAGTTACAATATCTACATAAAGAACCTGTCTCAATTAATTTGGAACACATTTTTATCCTTGACAAAAGCCAAATTCTATATAACTCAGGCTCCTTTCACAGAAGGGCCGGTCCGGCCTAAGATGGGGATTTAGAAATTGTTACGCCGGCCAGGCCCGTTGCAAAATCTGATCGAGCTTCCTTATAAACTCTCGGACTTAACTCTGTTTTCGTGCCACTTGTAACAGCATGCATGTCCTAACCCTTACTCCCATCTGGACTTGAATGAACCGAGGAAATCTAAATTTCCAACTTGTCAGTTCTCCGCGTCATTCCGTTAACAAGTTGAACTTTGCTATTGAATAGGAACTTTTAAGGAAGTGCAGAAAAAGATAAAAAATTTTAAACCTAAGATTAAGATATGGGGTACTGGACCCATATTCATAGACGTTTATCAGAATGATAAATTATCACAAAAGATTCAATATCCGAAAAAAAGTAGTTTTTTTTTGCATATTTTTCATATAATTCTATTGTCTAGTCATAGCTCGACAAAGTAATATAAAAAATGTCTAAGAGAAGAAATGGAACTGTACTTTTTTGGAT
Organism: Phasmarhabditis papillosa; assembly: GCA_034691345.1. NCBI lineage: Eukaryota > Metazoa > Nematoda > Chromadorea > Rhabditida > Rhabditidae > Pellioditis > Pellioditis papillosa. The sequence continues at coordinate 18,222 of JAQGAV010000073.1, read as the reverse complement.
ATGGAATCCTTCCTTGTTATAATTTATCACTTTGATGACCGTCTATGAATATGGGCACAGGTTTACCGAAACTGAGCGACCAGAAGGTACTTTCTTTTTGTTATAATTCTTTTCTTCCAGGATGTCTTGGTCTGATCTTCAATGCTATATCATTGGTAGTGCTGCTGAAGCAGAAGAAAGGCAAAACTTTGAGGTTTGATCCCCCTCATTTTCATTAACATTCACGTTGAGTAGTTTTTCAATATTCGGAAAACTTTCTCCAAAAGTTTCGTAAGCAGTGGATAATTGAATTGACAGCTTCTAGTGTATCTAGCAGTTAGATTATTAGATACAACAGTGAAAGTTGATTGAACTTTTCAGTGGCCGTAGTATAGAAACGCCCGATGGGTGTCCGGGCAGTTTTTTGCAGACCGAACAGCTGAGAATTCTTGCAAGAGGATCTAGAATCCAGCATCTAAAAGTTTTGTTAAAAAAATGCTCCTCAAATAGACTAACTATAAGTAAAGGAACAGATCTTATTGCTAGATCCTATATAGCACGGTTTTTGCATTAGTTTCTTCTCGCATCTGATGAATTGTTCTCTCTAAATCCTGTTTTGTTGACTATATCCCACTGATCTCTTGATATTTCATCGGATGACGTGAATAAAATATCAGCTGAAACTTTATTTCCAATTGTAATCCGCGTGTGAAGAAACAATGAAAATGTCAAATGATTATCATTTTAATGAGTTTACGCCGGGTGGAAATCGGTAAAAAGTGATTTAGATAACTAGCGCAAGAACAAAACTTGAATTTTATATTTTTGTGTTTTTCGGGGATCTAAACACTTCGCCATCGGTTCATTGAGGTGTGGGAGTAGAGTGGACCCCCCCCCCAGGCCGGGCCGGAATATCTTGAAACCGTTCCGGCCATTTCCTACGCCGGGTTCATTAAAATAATAAAGTCTAAAAGTTTAACGAGGTTTTCAAGGATTTTAAGAGTGTTTTTATTTAAGACAGTAGTTGATCTAAGAGAATTCTGAAATACTCCAAACTATTTAAATATACAGCTTTTTTAAATGAAATGGAGTTATCGAAGTCTTTTTTTATTTTCAGAGACAACCCCGGTTCAATTCCGCTCTTCGTTCTACTAATAATCGATATCGGACTCGCTTCGATTCTGGCGGCGCCAATTTACAGTCTGACAACTGAAGAGTGAGTGGTTTAGAATTAAAATGAAAATAGAGTATATTCAAAAAACTAGGATTGTAATACGGTATGATATGAGCTTCGGTGTTATCAGGGCTGGGAAATGGCCGACCGGGCCGGCCCCTTTATCAAATTTTCCGCCCAGCCCGGCCGGCCGGTCAAATTCCCAACTCTGGGTGTTATATACAAATGAATGTACTTTTGAAGAATTGCTTTATAATCCACCTATTGTTCATTTATTTTTGTGAACACCTGTCGCACTTAAGATTTCCCCTAATCAATCTTTTCTAAGAGGTGGTATTAGTCGTTGTGGGCATGTTACTCTATTAGTGGAGCGGCCGAATCTTTATCAGATTGGCCTTAGCGATAATTATGCAAACTCTTCTCAGTTTGCACATAGCAAATCATAAAATCTAAAATTTGAATTTGAAAGAGTAGTCCAGAGCTGGTTATCCGGCCGGGCTGGATTAGCTGTAAATCCGACCAACCGGCCCGGCACGGCCTGACCTATAAAATGTTAAGCCGGGCCGGGCCGTTAACCTGCTCTGGTGTAGCCTAAGCGTGACACACCGCTGGCCCCTCTCAAAACTGCGCTGGATTCTTACCTAGATCCTTCACCAGACAAAACTTCAAAAAAGCTGCGCTCCCCGTATTCAAGAACATGTGTTACTCTATATTTTGCAAAACATTTGGGAATTGAATAGAATTTCATCCCGTCAATATCAGAAATGTACCTTCCACTTCGTTGTTTCAGTTGTCATTAGAACTTGAAACTTTCGTACCGAACATATTTTAATCTAACAGGAATATCACTTCCTCTTTGAAAACAATTGTTTTCCATAAAAACTCTAAAAGGTTCAGCACTTGACACTCTTTCTACGTCTACATACAGGTGTAAAAACATGCTTGGAATTTCCGTTTCCCAGCAATTTCATCAGAAAACAAAACACGTTCTTATAAGCAATTCCACGGGGAATTAGATTAAAGGAATAAAACTAATAAAGTGTATATTACAAATAAGATTGCCAATAATAATATAATTACAAATATAAAAAGCAGTGTAGAATAATGGGCCTAGCGAGATTACACTTGCTGTATTGTGAAATATTAACGAGGAAATAAAATATAGCAAGTGTTGAAAAAAGGTTCCGCCAGGGGTTTGAAGTAATAAAATTGAGGAATTGAAACAATTAGTGTTTTTTTATATCTGTGTAATATGTCTGATTTTTAAAGTAATAGTGAAGTGTTAAACGAAAGAGAGTTAAGCTCTAAAACAATTCCAAAAACTAAACTCTCAGTTGTATTACAGTTGCGTTAATTTATTTTCACTTTTTGAAAACCTAGTGTTTCAAAAAGCTTTCTTAGTTACATCGAAACCATCATACAGGAAATACTTTCGAATCTTCTATAGTCTGTCTCAAAACCCAGGTTTCCAACGCAGCATAGTAGAAGACCGCCCGCGGGTGTGAATAATTGGCTGAAAAGAGGTCTGCTGCGGGAAAGTGCCTGCGTTTGGTCTGCGATCTCACAGTTTTCTTTGTTTTTACCTTTTTATAAATTTATATCTGTTTATTTTTAGTTCACGCAACTGCTACTCCAGTTATATAACATACAGTTTTTATTACAGCTATATGAAAGTTTCAACCAGGGCCGGGAAAAGACCGGCTCGTTTCTCAAATTTTCGGCCCGGCTCGTCCCGGACGGCCAATGAAATTCCCAGCCCTAGATTAACCTTACTTTACTGTTTCCAAGAGCTGTCAAACTTTTTAGTCACGACTTTCCGCGATGTTGCCTTATTTTGCATGTATTTATGTGCAATTATAGTTGATTATCCCGTCTAAAATAATTCCAGCCAAATATATAAAAAGAAAGGACACGATAACTAAAATAAAATATTGCGGTGGATGAAAATAAGCTTGTTGGAGAGAAAATGAGAAGGAAAACTGTAGTTGGTGCAGTGGTGAGGTAGTAAACTGGTTGGTATGATTTGCTGCAGCTATAGTCAGCGCCAAGAGTAATAATGGAGTGTAAAGAATTCAACGCTTGTCTCAGCCCCTTTTGCGAGCACCGCGCCAGCATCTGGCGGCTACACTCCGTTCAATAGTGTACTTTGCAAGAGCGCGCGTGCAATCTGCCTACAGGTGCGGTGTTAAAAATCCTAAAAATACGCAAGCGACACTCCATTATCCGTCTTGAATCGCACTATATTTGGGTTTATATTTCAGAAAACTTTCGATGTTTGGTAACCGATATCATACTTTTGACCATAAACAGTATTCATAGAACTAGATCAGATATATCCATGAAAAAGCTTAAGTCGGCCTTAATCATAACACGGTTCTTCATCATAACACGGAATTTTGAGCTACAACACTTGAGACCCGGACATTTGCACCCTGTGTGGACGCAAATATTGGGGCGCGCAAAGTTCGCATCACTAGTCAAGTTTGGGTCCAGCAATTAACTGCTGCTAAATTTTTGGTAACCTGAACACCAGCTCCTTTCTTTCAAACTTAATTTACAAAATTCTCTGCGAAATCTGATTTCAACTGTTTCAAGTGTACCTTAAGTTTGAGCCCCAAACCAAATCCGTTAACTTTTGTACCAACCAGCCCTAATCCCCCTTTGGACCACCCATTAATCATTTTGAATCCCTTTTTATTCTATTTTAAACTAATCCAGCTACTCTTACTTTTATTTGCGTTTTCACTGACATCTTGATACTTTGGTAATCGCTAGGAATTACTGCCTAAGACTCTATGACACTGCCGGCTCATACTCGCCCCCTAACGGCACCTTTAGACGGCAAGTGCGCATAAAAAAGCACAAACATGCAGAAAAAAGCAGATCGCTGGGAAATTGGGGACCTTGCACGGACTTTTATTATGAAAAAACTAGAAGTTGGTCGAAATTAGATATCGGTATATGGTCAGTTCCAAGGACACTTAGAGAAGTTAACAATGTCCCCATCCAAAAACTATATTGGAACTTTTCACGATATATTTAGATGTGGTATTACGTTATAAATAATTTGAAATCTTCATCAAATCTTTTACCAAAAAGTGTTCGTCGCAATTACTCCCTTGTCTGCGCTATCTTTGCAGCACAAAGGGTTTGAAATATTAAACTTCACATTACTCTTACAACTTAACGGGACTATGCCACTGTTTGGTCAAGGGTTACTTAGTTCACGGCTCGCCGCACCCTAAAGAAACGGGACAGCGCAAATTCAAATGATGAAATCTTGATGGTCATACCCTGGCCTATTTTGTGAAGCAATTTTGTGTTCGTTTATATATCATTGGAAAGGCAATAGCTCTATCTATGCAATTGAGTTTTTTCGAATGATTCGGTTAAAGTTATCTAGAGAAAAATAAACTTTAACTTTAAAATGAGAACTCAGTCCGTTGGCGAGCCGCCACAACTTAATAACGGCATTCTTCGTAAGAAAGTTGTAATATAAAATAGTGTTTTGGTTATGGTCCATGAAAAAAGAGTGCAGTGAGCGCTGTTGTTTAAGTTGTGTAAAATCGCTCGTTCTGGTGCAAAAATTAAACTTCCATTATATGGTTCGATGCATAATTGTATGTTTGTTGTCAGAAAAATATTATTGTACTAGTTTTATTTTGTATCATATCCAGAATAAGACAAATACGCATTTGCGGAAGCCTATGTCTACCACCGCGCTCTGCGGTCTTTTGTTCGTTCTACACTACACCATCCGGCGTTTACAAATCCCTGTTGGTCCTCTCAAAATGAATCAGACTTCTAATGTTGTTTTTTAGTAGAAAATGTAAATTGAATGGGTTATTGGGTCGTTGGACTCTAAATTGCTGTCCGATTTATACTAAGCGGCAGCTTGAGGGAAGTAAATTTAAGAACGAGAAAACAATAATTTTAAAAATTAAATTGTTAACTAATTATTGTTTCTGAACATAATATCATGCTTGTCTCATGAAATAAGTCTAAGGTAACGTGTAGTCTAGAAGAACGGACCACGGATTATTTGATGAAGTTTTATCGCTCTGTTATAGTGGTCATAGCCAACAAAGCATCATATCGCAACCTTGGGAGCCTAAATCGCTTCCTGTCCATTCGTTCGAGGTGAAGACCACCGTGGGGCGCCCTACCTTGGAATTCAAACAACAAGGTTGCCAAACTAGACTATCCTCGATCTCTTAACTTTGCTCAGGCCAGGCATGTGTTCTAATGGTTCAGGACCCTAGCCTGGCCGGTGTTTGCAGGGGGCCTGACCGAATCTGGTTTTACTTTTTCACTTATTAAGGCTGGACCAAGACTGTTCGGGAACCCTGCCAAACGATACTGTCCAACTTTTAGATTTGTTGACTTTACGTTTAAAATCTCATTCCTGACCGTTGAAGTTATGACTAAAACGAAGGGCCCTGCAACAAGTAAACTATAATTTGAATTGATCGGATCTACAAGGAATCTATACCAAATTTTATTTGTTAATATAAATAATTACATTGTTTAAAGTCTTTAAATGTACACTATTTGTCAAGCGCAAAGTTCGTTCACTAAACTACATAATTGTGGTTGAGGGTGCACCACAAATGGATCTTTGCTTCCGTTTCTGAATGAGAGTAAGATGGCTGAAATTACTTCCAAAGTGCAGGAGCAAGTCACGATACTAGAAATTTGGATTGGGGCCTAAATTAAACCATTACAACTATTGTAATACTGTGGGATTCATATTTGGCCCTCTTATTATGAAGCAAAGTTTTTTTAGGGAAGGGGTTAAATTGTTAAATAACTTATTCAGTGCTATTGAAGAGTTGAGATTTTATGAGAATTTAATGTGTAGAATTTTCCTCCCCCATTTGATCAACCGTGGGATGCATATTGTTTTGTTATAATTCATTAAATTCTGTAGCTCAGCTGGTAGCGCGCCGGCCTATGAATCCGTGAGGAGAAAAGGTTGTGGGTTCGATCCCTCCCCTGTTCCAAGCCGGATTGAGCAACCGTGGGATGTATACTTGAATGTTCTCTTGAATCCCGCAAAACCGACTTCAAGCTGCCCCAAAGTTGGAAAGTTGGAAAGAATAACAAGAACACCCGTCATATGAGATACAATGATTTACCGAAAACAATTTTTTAAAAACATCAACGTCTAAGTTAGTTCTCTTTTTCAGCCCCGTCTTTGACTGGTTTTCATGTGAATTATATGGAGGTGCTGATATGGCTCTATCACTTTGTCAGTTCTTGCTTACTTGTGTTATTGCGTTTGACAGATACATTTCTACCATTGGCCCAAAATGGGGTAAGGATAAAAAACATATTCAAGAATAATACTTGCTTGAAAGAAATACAGCAGTTGCGGTGTGAAAAACAAGAAAAAACCTAGAATACACGTGTTATTACTTTTGAACCCTGCTATACACTCATTTCTTATCTGAAGAAGATATAGACAGCGCCGAGAGTAATAATGGAGTGTCACTTGCGTACTGTTAGGCTCTTTAACACCGCACCTGCAGGCAAATTGCACGCGCGTACTTGCAAAGTACAATATTGAACGGAGGGTAGCCGTCAGATGCTGGCGCGGTGCTCGCAAAAGAGCATTGAATTCTTTACACTCTATAATTACTCTTGGCGCTGACTATAGCATCATTTACTAAAGATGGGCATCAAAAGAGCTATCGGACCATTAAGTTGTTAAAAAGCACGCAGTTTCGGAAACTTATTGTATTAACTTTCGGGAAAACAGTATTGGAAACCAAACGCTACAAGTAGCTGTTATATGTAAAACGTTTCATGAACTACTTCTCTGTTAGAATCTTATTAAAAAGACATAATATTATATACATTGCGTTTTAGGTAAATGGCGTTGCCACTCCAACTACTGGAAGCTGATCTTCTTTCTAATCTTTATTTCTGTTCTGTGGAGTGTTATTCCGGTCTTCAACTACGGAAGATACGATCAGTTTCTGGGGAAACATTTTTGCTCGCTAGATTGGAAACAGGTTAGAATAATGGGATTAGGGCTGGGAATTTCACGGGCCGGGGTCGGAAATTTGAGAAAAGGGCGGGCCTTTTTCCAGCCTTGTAAGTTAGGTAAAAGTAACGTTAACGATAGTATGTTACAGTCGATTTCAAAAGTAAAAGGCCGTGGTAAGTAATTTCTATTTCTATTTTTGTATGAGCCCGTTTTGAGTTTCTCCAAGAACTCGGAACATTACCATCACCAAAAAAGTTCTAATTATAATTATTATATCGAATTATCACTGAAACAAGTTAATTTTGCTATATTCTCATTCTAAAACAAGCACATTCGGCATATTTTCCTATAATAAAACTAATTTTCTTCTGCGTAACTGCACAGGTGTTCGTCGGTTCCAATGATCATGAATAGAAATTGAAAAAGATTGCATTTGCCCTCAAAGCTAGCTCGTTCAAACGGAATAAAATATTACGATTTCAGATATTTAGGGGATATTATTGAAAATACTCTTTTTGTATTAGTATAATTAGTTATAATAGAACGTTGAAAGGGGTCTATAGAAGTCTTGAAAAGTACTACAGTAGAACTATATAGTATAGTCTGTATCAAGAGCTAGGTACCAGCCAGAGCTGTTAAACCGGCCCCGCTTTTCCTGCCTGGCCCGGCCTTCTTTTTTGCACCCGGACCGCGCTGGGCCGGTTTTCAAGGATTTTTCTGCAAGATCATGGTTTTCAGGAATTAATAAGCAAGTTAATAGCCTCTTTCAAAGTATATTTATTTATATATATCACATGCGCTGGAAACCTAGCTATTGATAAAGACAATTTATGTTGCAAACATAGCAATAATGATTTGCTTTTGCTAGGCTAAATTCATAAACTATCATAAGTATCTAATATCCGTGGATTCTTTCAGGGGGACATAGAAGAATCCGGTGATGCTGCAGCTCAACGCTACATAGCCTTTCTAACGGCAACTTGTCTAATATTCTTCTTGATTCCTGTCTGCACGGCATCTTCATTCTATTATAGTATTGTCGACCATGTTGAGAGGTTTGCTTTATGTCAAGTTACCCGCGTTTTTCTGAATTCTGGATTTCACTCAATCTTCTATAAGCCAGCCTAAAAATTACGGATATCTGTTTTCCCAATTCAAAAATTTCTTTAGTTTTAGTTACCAAGAAACATGGTATTTTTTCTTGGGTTCGATCTTATCCGAATAACAGTGTAAAAGGGCAGCCCCTTTTTTCCAAAAAAAGTTCGGTCACGGCCCGTACCGGCATGTAGAATTCGCACCCGTGTGACCGTTTATATATTTTATTTCAGACAATCCTCAACAGAGTGCCGTGAAGATCCAAACAATAACAATCATTCAGTCTGTTCATGGGCTCCTAAAGGACATGTGGCTAAGGTGAGCAATAAGCAACTATTGTTTAAACATTGTTTATTCATAAACTATTATATAAAATAAATAAGAAGCAGGATACATATTAAAGATAAACGTCTCGGCTTCTTCGCGAACCAGCCGGTTCGTCTCCACGGCTCGCTAACGGAAACAGTGGGATTAAAGGACTGTATTCCCATTTTGAACTTAAAGTTTATTTTTCATCAATCAATCGAAAACACTCAGTCGCACAGATTGAACTATGGCTCCAATTATATACAAATAAACATAAATTCCTCGGTGAAATAATCCAGGAATTAAGCCGCAAGCAGAGCGGCCTGGATTTCAAAATTTCAGGCCGGGCCAGGCCGGGCCTGGTCGGGCCGGTAACCAGCTCTGGCCGCTAGGTTTCAGCATTTGACATTGCTCTGTCCTGTTGGTATAGAGCCGTGGCCGGCGGGTGTCAAGCCTTTTGTTTCTTCGGAAGAGAAAAATGTTAAATTAAATACATATGATGATACAGTGAAATATTAAAGTGTAACACAAATTGAAACTGCCAAAAAATGTTTGATATCTTAGAGAATACATTTGCTTCAGGTCGGTTTCGGATGTCTCCTATCATCTACAGTACCTTCATTGGCTTACGCAATTGTCTGTCTGAATCCGATGAAATCCGACTTTATCCAGCCTTCATCCGTTATTGCTCCAGTTATTGCTAGCAGAATCAGCGCCGTGCTCAATCCTATTCTATATATTTGGTAGGGCTCAGAATCGTTATTGCATATAAATTTTGAATATTTCCGAGATGGGAACCAGTTTTGTTATCACAACGTTTTTAAGGTTAAACTTGTCAAAAAAAGTTGTTGCAACTCTCTTACAAGTAGTCAAGGGTCTAACTAAACTGAACAATATGTCACTAACAATAGTCCTGATCAAAAATTGTCGGATTCAAGAGTTATACTGCTATGTAATCTGCGTATTCCCCCCCCCCCCCCCCATTTTAACACTGCCCCTGCTGGCATTTTACGCGCGCGAAAGCTGCATGTTTCCGTTTATTTGGCATGCCTTAGACGATAAATTACTTTCCCAAAAGCGCTAGCTTTACTTTTACATGCCTTTGTTATACTCAAATTCTACAATTGGGGGCACGAAGACTGGATGTTAGAAAAGAGCCGTATTTGCTCCAAATATTCCGGAATGAACTGATAAATCTGTTATTATTGGTTGATATGAGTGAGGCAGAAAATAAAGTATACACTTCTAAGCACTTCTACTCTAACTTCTTTAGGCTAAACCCGGATGTGGTGCCTCTAAACTCATGTGTAGCTCGCCGTATCCCTAAAAGACGACCACCTCCTCCTAAGACCTACCATACAATTAATCTAATGATGAATGTACCTGGAATGTCATTCCCAATTCTTACTCCGACAGTACCAAGACGACAGCTACCGCAGGTATCTTCTATAGTAAATTGGCAATGTTCCTTTCCTGCCTGGTCCTGCCCAAGGAAATTTTTTAGAATGCTTAGCCAGGCCCAAGGCGGACCGTTAAAACGCAGCCCCAGGTTTACGAAACTAACGTATTGTTTTAGACGGAAAGGTCTTGACCAATACTCACGGGAAAGTTGTAGCATTTCTGAGCCTAGTCTTGGCTAGCAACTAATAACTTTATAAGTTTAATTATATTTTTAAATAACAGTTTGCAATTCTTGATATTTGATGCAATCTTTATAATTTAAGATTCCCCTGCACCTTGTATCTCCGTCGAAGCGTCCCACAGGACATTCGGACTTCTTAGGAGAGAATGTGCCAATGCTGTGATACAACTGTGCTTTTAGAAAGATTCAATAAATAAAGATTATTGTAGCAAATTAAGAAATGAATTACAATTCTGGAACATTAACATTTTCTGTATAATCCCATAAAACAGAACTGGCGGAAACAGACCGTCAAAAAAGAAACTATTTTGAAAAAGGAAGCGATTGAAAAAATGTTCAGTTCAACATAGTTCTGTTTTCCCTAAATTCCATATATGATGATGAATGTTGAATCATTTTATGTGGAAGAGACATTAATACTGATTGTTCTGACTGTAAGTCATGATACTTATATTATGAGTTTATTGAATAAATCAATAGCTAGCTTTTCTTTCCTGAGTACAAAAGATAAACTGTTAAATTGAAAAACTAAAAGAAGTTAATGTATAGAAGATCTTATTCGACTTCTTTCTCTTCTTCAACTAAAAGATACTAACAACTATAAACTTTTGATGGTAGCTCATACATCTGGTAATATATTTGAACAATCGGGATATAGAAATAACATTGGCATAACTTTTAAAGCTAACTTATGATTTGGTCAGAAAACTGAAAAAGTTAGCTTCGTGAAGGCTTCATTATCCATCAGCGATGTGCGGAACTCCGAATTCTAGGCTTTCTAAAGCGTTTTATAGTACTAGAATCAAACATTTACATAGTGGCGTGATGCATAACCAACAAATTTGAATAAAGTTATTGAAATTTTATTCTTTGCGGAACTTTTGCGGAACTTTTGCGGAACTTCGCGGAACTTTCTCTAAAACATGCGGAACGCGGATGCGGAATGCGGAACCCAAAAAAGTCGCGGAATGCGGAATTCCGCACATCGCCGATATCCATCATACAATTGATGTATTAAGACCTGCTTATCAAATATTACCTACAACACCAGTGCCATCGACGGTGTCATAAACATGGAATATCCTAGACTATAGCTAATTTCCCAAACTAGTTTGGAACGAGAAATAACGAATTCTCAATCTCACAATCAATAGTCGGATCTATTTTGCTAATCTCTCATAGACTAAGTTCTTATAGAACCCTAATTTCTTAGTTAAAAGTTAAGCTAACATTGGTTTAGTATCAAGAGATATAGGTAGGTTCGTTAAAATATTTCGCCGGAAATCTTGTCAGGGACCTCACCTCAGGCGGTAAACGCATCCTCCGATCTTTCGAGAGACCATTTATCTCACAATTGATGCTACAATCTGTGTATATTGACCAACATTTTACCTAGTCTTTAATGTCAGTTTAAATTGGTACGGTTACACCAAGCCTACTCATTTGTTTTAGTTTAGATGGCCGACTACGAACCCCTAGGCGATCCTGAACCCGCCGTTGCCCCTCCACCAATGGAATCTCCAAAAACAAAAGATACAAAAGAAACATCTAAGTATGTTTAAAGGAATGATGTATAAAACAAAATTACCATCCAACGAAGTCATAATAAGCATAGTTCAGAGTAGCTAGATAGAAGACTATGACAATGTAATATAATACTATATAGTACTTTTAAGACTAGTCAGAAAGAACCAACCTTCCGTTTGAAAGCGCTGAATGTGTCATAGTAGATATACTATGCATAAAAAGCTGGCTTTCCAAACAGTAACCTGGAGAGAGGCGCAGTTACTCAAAAAGAATGTAATTTCTAGACAAAGCTTCCAATCAGGGCTTCGCAAACCAGCGGCCGGCCTCGGCCGAGATTTTTTGAAAGTACATTTCGGCCGGCCGCGGCTCTGGGCCGAAACGGGCCGCAAGCCTCGTGTCCAAACCAGACTCCGCCAAAGTAAAAAAAAGTTGTAAAAGTAATAAATGTTATACTTATATACATTGTTGATTTTATGTTAATCTATATGTTATGTTGAATGTTTTTTTATCAAAATACTAAAAATTAACATCAAATAAGTGAAACAATGACTAAAAAACGTACTATTTTTTGAAATTTTAATGATCCTAAAGTACATTGCGGCCGACTTCGGCCGGGGCCGGCCGGTGTGGAGCCCTGGTTTTCCTAAACAAACAACTTTAATATTTTAAAAGGGACACAGTCCTTTATTTCGTGTGTCTTCTTTGGCGCGCTGTGTTCTACAAAAAAGGCTGAATTTCTCATGATTATCTTTTTGATTGTATTGCTCTAAACATTCGGCTATTGATTGGCTAGGTTAACGGTTGACAGCAATAGTCAATTCATAACTTGAAGAATGGAGAGAACCATCAAAATTGGCATAACACTGAGCTGCATCGGGTCTCAGAATCAATCGACGATTTATTAAATTAGATTTAATAATAAAACTATATTTTAATATATAATTTTAAATATTTACATTTTATCACAGATGACTTGTTTTAATATCATTTAGTTAATCTTCTTCTTCTCTATAAAGTTATACAGAGCGTGATCACAGATCATCATAGAGTCTTTCTTACCTAAAACGTCTCTTTTAACTTCGAATCTCACTGAATTCCAGACACCAGTGCCCGTAGTATGAACCTGCCCGGTTCATACCACCAGTTTTTATGCCAGTTTTTAGCCCCTCGAACCGTTGTGGTTTGTTGCCCGGGCAGCCTAAAAACTGCTCGGGCACCCACTCGGGCAGGATCATACTACGGGCACTGGGGTGGGAGAGCAGTTTATAAAATTTTCCGGTTCCGGCCCGCTAAATCCTGTCTCCTGCCAGATATTCAACTTTTTCCGCATATAAAACTGTTTTTATCAATCACTAAGTTCGACGCAAAAGTAATCTTATGCCGTTAGTTATAGTCTGTTCCAAAACCTACACTTCATGGCACCGGCCTTACTCATTGCGCGGTGCTGCAAAATTAGCCCACAAAACATGGACAATCCGGAAATTCAGAATATTTTGAAGGAAGACAAGAATTAGCAACACCGCGCAGCGAGTAAAGCCGGAAGCAAAGCAGTCTAGGTTATTGAATAAAATTAATGCGTTTCCAAAAAATTCAAATATAAGTTATTTTCTGCTTACTAACCGGTTAACGCAAACTAGTTGTATTATTTAACACTACTTATTTAAAATTAGTACTGACCATCTCTAAAGTCAATGTAATCTTGGTGGAACCAGAAGCAAGCCTGTGCCTTTTGAATATAAGACTCCGCCCTGGAGGCGGGTACTTGTTTCTATAGAAAGCTTTGTACCAGGAACCTATAGTCAGAGAAATAATACTGGAGTGTCACTTGCGTATTTATTGGATTTTTAACACCGCACTTGAAGGCAAATTGCACGCGCGTACTTGCAAAGCACACTATTCAACGGAGGGTATCCGCCAGATGCTAACGCGGTTCTCGCAAAAGGGGCTCAGACGAATATTGAATTCTTTACACTCCATTATCACTCTTGACGCTGACTATATCTCGGTTTCCACAGATCTTACTAAAGTACCTTAACTACCATACTCACCTTCACATATTCATTTATCTTATTTGTTGCTAATTCCACTTGCTCCTTAGACAGTTCGGGGAACCATTCCCTAGTCCTTACGGCTCGGTTCTCCTTTACTTCATCCCACATAGCACGAACGGCTGAAAAAAGATTTGTTTGACAAGTTTGGCTCTGTAAATGATTGTTTTATAGTCAGATTCAAAAGTAATGAGGCCGTGTATGCTTCGTTATTTTTTTCGTATTTCGTTATTTTTAAAACTTCGTATTTCGTTATTTTTAAAACTGGCATTCTAGGCGCGCGATATCAGCAGATTGCAAACTTGCTTTCGGTCTGCCTTACTCAGACAAAATATTGCAACACTCCTGCTTATTAACACGACCTCATTACTTTTGAATCTGACTATATTACAGTTATCTGTATTAAGTGTATTAAGTTTTCCGCGCCGTATCATGGGGGGCCGCGATGTCGAATAAAGCTCCTTTTTTTGATACATTTTTCAAAAAGTACGGAACTAGGAACTCTTGCGGAACGTACGCGGAACTTCGGAAGGCGGATGCGGAATGCGGAATCCAAAAAAGTCGCGGATTGCGGAATTCCGCCCATCGCTTATGGGGCAGCAGCATTATATTAGAGTGAATGGAAAACTGGTGTATTGGGAGCCTTTTCTTTAAAAGTATACTACTCCAGTCACAGCCGTCAAAGGCTTGCTTTTAACCAGTTTTGTTCTGGGCTGATTCACTCAAACTGGCTCAGCTAATGGTTCAGTTCAAGATAGTTTATCAAATTAAGTTCATGATCAAATTAACTTAACTTGGGCTATATCCCCTACCTTTTCCTAGATCAATTTTCTCCGGTATCACAAATTCCTCTAATCCAAGAAGTTTCTAGACCATCATTTATGTATTAACAAACGCTTTAGCGTAACACAAACCTGTTGTTCCATAAGCTTTGTTAGTTTCTGTTGCATACATTTGTATCTTCGACTGTGATGAATAACATTGCACCAAACGGTCTCAGCCAAAGAAGCTGTTAGTCTTACAGGGAAATCAATTAGGGGAACAGGTTCATCCTAAATCAAGAAAGATTACTGTAGACTGTTATAGTCTGATTCGAGAGTAATAATGGAGTGTTAAAAAAAGAATCTAATTGAAAATGACTCTGAAAGTATGCGAAAAACGAAAATATACGCAAAATTTCCTTAAAATACGCAAGTAACACTCCATTATTCATCTTGAATCACACTATAACAGGTGAACCAATGATGAAATGTTTATACTCTTTCTGTTGAGCTGGAGTCACTGAATTTTAAAAAGAGGTTGAGCATAATTTCTGACTCAAATTTAAATAATCCGGCTCTCCCAAGGGAGAAAAATGAATGGAATAGTTATTCAAATCTTAAACTTGATATAAAAATGCTTATTCATAGTCTCTAATTCATTCTCTTCTTCTTCTAATTCTCTAATTCAAAAATTCATATTATTTAGAGCAATAATACCTATCGACATTACTAAGAAATTTGTGATAAAAACATTTGCAAGTCGTTTATTATCAAATTTTTCATTACCGGGCTCACCTGTTAGTTACCATATTTTCTTTTGAAGGAGCAAAAAATTGCTGATACCCATGTGGTACAAATTCGTAAGTGAAAAGAGCGCCACATTTAATGGAATCGAAAACGTAAATAGTTACGGTACCTTCAGTCCTTTAACCATCATCGCAGCAGCTTCCGTGTAGTTTCTAGCAAAATAACCGCCTTCTAGAAGGGCTAGAACCCGACCAGGAGTAATCTCGTCCAGTAGACGAACCATGTGGCCGTAGCTAAAACATGGATAAATATTAGGGAGTTAATTAAAACTCTTGAAAAATCTAGAAACTAAATTCGCAAAACATTACGAATCAAATATTTTCAGAAATAGAGAGAGGTGTATGATAAGAATAATCTGTTTACTAAACTTGTTTTATTTTATTAATTAGAAGTAATAAAAGGCACGGTACACTCATTGGTATAACCTCGAACTGGTATAGCCTGGGACAGAGCTCTTAAGCTGGCCTGGCCTGACCAAAAAACGTCAGGACAGGCCAGCTCTGGCCCAGGTTATACCAATTGAGTGTACCGTGACTTTAATCACTGCTAATTGAGAAAGTAAAACACGTTTAGTACACCCAGCAAAGGCCAGCTTTGATATAATCT
Organism: Phasmarhabditis papillosa; assembly: GCA_034691345.1. Classification (NCBI taxonomy): domain Eukaryota; kingdom Metazoa; phylum Nematoda; class Chromadorea; order Rhabditida; family Rhabditidae; genus Pellioditis; species Pellioditis papillosa. Next base: position 2,285 of record JAQGAV010000073.1, on the reverse strand, counting down.
AACATAAAATTATCAAGCAAGAGACAAGGGTTCCATTACCGTCTTAGGCTTATCAAATCAAACTGTTTAAAGTTAAAACTTTACGTTGACCGAAATAGTTTTAAAGTAACTTCTATCCCAACTTATTACAAATCTATATTGATCATCATCTTTCAAAAAAAAACATTTCTCCTTAAACTCGCTGCGTAATCCCTAGGTATAGTCTATAACAAATAAAAGATGGTATACATAAGCTTCCTATAATTGTTTTTCAAATTTGCCACAGAACGAGCGATTTTACAAACCTTACACAACACCTCGCACGGCAGTCTCTTTTTGTTATAGACTATATTACTTATTCCCAAAAGCAATATAGCCCAATAGCTTATTCTCATATTCCACAATTTCCCAATAAATGCAATTTAACATCGTGTGGGGTCATTGAATGTTGTAGTTAGGTGCAGACATCTGGTTGTCTCAGCTGTGATTTTATGATCTACAAATGTATTTCGCGCTCTAATATGTCAACCAGACTCGATTTGTCTGACCCAATCACAATATAAATTGGACCAATACGAAACTCTGGTAGACCGTTAAAAGAGGCACGGGTAGTGCGAATGATTGTAAACATATTGTAGCTACTATATAGAAGAAAATAGGAATATTGGCCAAAATATGGGAATAGAGTGTTTTTATAGAATAAAGACGCCGTGTCTTCTGCGCATTTTTATGAGAAAGTTGCGTATTTCAAAAACTTGACGGGAAAGTGCGGTAAACTACCGCTTAATTTTTTTAACACGGCGTCTTCACTTTTGAATTTGACTAAACAAATAATTGAATGAAAGATTCAAGCTCTAGAAAGGATTTACATACCATATCCTTATAAAAAGCATTGAAATAAGAAGGTGTAGCATTAAATCTGTAGATTGCAGAATCTAGTAAACCGTTAATGTAAATGTTTTGCTGGCTATTAAGCAATAGCACAGACTCATGCAGTAATGCTTCTTTCATGTTTAGTTCAATTCTTTAAGAGTCTTGCTTACTTAACTAAAGATTTCATTAGATGAGAATGTATTAGTCTGGGCCCATTCATTTGGCACAGATGATCATGGTTTTTTATTGAATTAGATTAGTATCTTTCATATCAATAACTTGAATTGATTACGGCATTCCATTCTGGCATCAAATTATATAATTATTCTAATTTCGGTTGATAACATATTCAAGGGAAGAATGGTAGAGCTAAAGAAAATACAATTCAAAAGAGTTTATACCCCCAACACCCCAGAGGTGGTTCTCCGGCCGCCGCGCCCGGACTGGGTTTCAAAATTTCAGACCGGCTGGGCTTTTAGTACGCCCAGAAGTGTTTATCCGGCCGGGCCGGGCCGGTAACCAGCTCTACAATATCCCCTACGCTTTTTACTGTCATACCTATACATAAGTGAAACAAAACCAAATTCATTCGAAATGAATTTCCCTCCGATCCCTTCGTTCTATACTTTGTCGCATGTTTGCTGACTAATTAAGAATTTTGTAAAATTTGAGTGTAACTCATCATTTTTGAGAAAGAAAAGATATAAGAACAATGCTAGCACAATCCAAATACAAATACTTTTTCAGACAACTATTTTTATAGCGAAGTACGGTATAAAACATATATTGCGCAAGAAGCTATTGTCTACAAAATGAGGGTGAAAACATGATATTTCAACATGAAACAACATATTTGGACAAGGGTGGAGTTTATAGGGCCGGCCCGGGACCGGGTATGTTGGGGCCGGCAAATCACTTTTGTCTTTATTCTCAACAATTTTACTAATAAAATTTGTATTTTTGTTAATATTTTTGTAAAGTGTCCTTTGATAAGATATTTATATGTTATTAGTGATCATTTGATATTTCTACTTGAAAAATGAGTTTATAAAGTTGCCGCCCTGTGAAAAAATTTAGTTTTTGAGCGAACTGAAACAATTGGGATGTGAATCCAGAATGACCGCACAACAAGGGGAACCCAGGCGTTACGATGAGCTAAATATATGATGATATATGCTTATTTTACTTGAGATCATCAGAAATCTTACAATATAACAACTTATTATAGAAACAAAATTGCGACTCAATATTATTCTTACTAAAATACCGCTCTAAACCCAACCCTCTTTCCCAATCCAAACGGGTTACTGTAGCTTTCTTTCTAGATTACATTTTATTGTATAGAATAGTGTTGGATGATTGAATGAGCTCGTCCCGATTGGAGCGCTTAAATTCCTTTAACATCTTTTAAATAGAAAGAAATAGCCGTTTAA
>JAQGAV010000072.1:0-53769 GCA_034691345.1 Phasmarhabditis papillosa | reverse complement strand
AAAACCCCGTAGCTTCACAAATTCAGCGAAAAACTCAAAATTTTGGGGTGAACGTAAGCAATTGCTACGCACTGTATTACCGCCTAAGAAAGGCGGCAATAGATAATAATGAATGCAAATAGTTAGATCAATTTTTATTTGTTTTGTGTTTTCTGGAAATCAATAAATATTAATATTTCTATTTCTATTGGGAGTATTTTCATCAAAAGTACGCTAATGTAACACCGGCTCTCTCTAGGATATACGGTGTTGGAAATCTAGCACTTTCTATATACATTTACGACTATATATAAATAGGACAACTGTTGTTATCAAATTTTCATTCTCCTCTTAGTTCCTCTTGCTTATACAAACATAGTATATTTTTGAACAAATTGTTTTAAACAGATAGCAAACTTACCTATTAACAAAGTAAATTGTAGTCACAGTCCACCATTATTCATATCAAGTCATCTCATAGAGGATGATATCATTAACGTTTCTTGCATACATTTTATGATTTCCAAACAATGACACTAAGTCATAAAGGCAGCTTTTCTGCTTTCGATTTGTGCTTTAATCAACATTTGTTAGATTTTACTTGGCGTAATAGGTTGGTATTAACAAATATTTTCCCAAACAATTCAAGGACATATTTTAAAATTAGTTTAAGAGTTAGTGATGATGTGTTATAACTGTATTTTGTCAACAATTGCCTATTTTGAGACTGTTTTGCATCATTAGGACACCCTTATCTGTTGTTTAAAAAATAAAACGTGATGGTTATCAAACGATCAACCTCAATCCACTAAATATAAACAGAGTTAAGGGCTTATATATGCATTACACACTCTAGTTTTCAATTTTGTTTCAATATCATTCGTTTCTATTAGAAATATCGAATGCCAAACACTAATTTCAGATTCCGAAAAAATTCTGCCGTTTCTCTACTACTAGTTTGTTTCAGACTCCTCAACCAGGTTAGTTGGAGGTGTTGGTTAATTTAAACCAAAGTATTAAAGTTGGAGATACTGAATAGAAAGTCTAGTGTCGTCATTAGGCTTTAGCTCATCATCCGTTCATTTATTCTACTCGGTATATAGTAGTATTAATAATGTTTTATAATGTATCAAACATCGCCGATACTACTCTACGACACCACCAGATCTTGCGGTTTTGTTGTGATGACTGAATAGCTTACATAACTACTTTGTAAACAACTTTAAGCAGTCCTACAACAAACATATTTTCTTGAAGGCATCATAAATACATTTCAGCTAACTTCAACAATGGAACCAATAAGCCTTCTGATTCTCCTTGTCGGAGTTCCTTACGTCTACTGTTCCTACAAAGGAATATCCGGTAATGATGAAGTGCTCCGTACTACTCTTAAGTACTACGGTCTACTCCTCTTGATCTGGTTTCTTCCTGATGTTGTTGGTGGTCTTCTGAGGGCAGTAAAGCCCAATCTCTCTATATTCATAGCATATGCCCTATTTGGTTTACTTGCAGTGTGTATAGCTTATACATTTGCTTACCATTATAACCAACTTGTCGATATATCCTTCACTCTGTTCAAATTGGTTGTTCTTTTTGTATTACTCGTCTTTGTAAAGGAACAACTCCTTGAAACATTTCACAATCTTAACAAATATGTAAGATTTTAAGTTATAAGGTCGTAATATGCTAACCTATAATTCTGTCAAACAAGTTTTATTATTAATGGCCATATAATCAATATGAATTGTAATATTTATCACAAATAAATTCATAAAATGTAAACTTTTAACATTTTTCAAATACTTCGAATCCTCCTTCGGTTGTGGTTTCTGTTTCTGAGCGAAGTAGGCAGTCTTCAGTGTCTTTCGAGAAGGGCGAGGGGTTGAATGCGAACGAAATACAGGGTTTCTAAAATGGAATGGTAGGAAAGGCATATGAATGAACAAATACAAATGAATACAATTTTCAAAACAAATAAAGTTTTTTTGTGTTAAGAAGTTCGTTCAAACATGTGAGCGAAATAAACAACGATGTCAGTTTCATAATTTTGGGAAAGGTAACTTCAGAAAAGCAAATTTGACTGTTTTTAATGTCTTAACGTATAGTAACGATTTGAATTCATTTTTCTATACCTATTACTAAATATCAATTACCCCCGGAATAGATAATACCAACCCTTAGTTGATATTGCAAAGTCCTTTAAAAACCCTTGCCTAGAAATACGCTAACCTTGTGCATGAATTCCATTTTGCAGAACTTTGCACAGTTGTTTATTGAACCTGCCGTTATTTGTCTTGTAACAGAGGTATCATCGTGACCAATGTACTTTGATGCAAATCGATAACCATCATTACAAGGGTCTAAACAACAAACATGGCTACCTTAAATGTATTACAGGTTTTTGTGAATACGATTTATGACAAAACTTCAAGAAGAAACTTATTACCTAATAAATTTGAATTTTCGAGAATAAAGTTTTTTATCAACATCGAACGCTCACCTTCCTTAACTTCTTTCACATCCTGCATCTTTTCAACTGCAGCAGGGGTTGACTGTCCCTTGAAAAGACGTACAGATGCCGCACGTGGCACTTCGTCACGCTTCTTAAATGTAGTATATCTTTTACGAACACAATCGGTTCTATTTTAAGTTTTCAAAAGTAGTTTGCATTTTCACTAATAAAATAATTGAAATCACTTTCAATTGATAACGTTGTTAGAGTTGGGTATCTCGTGAATAATTTATTATTAAAAGCAAACGTACTTCCGGGTATATTCTACAGTCTAACCACAAATCTTTCTCTCACCTGTCTCTGAACTGGTTTACAAATACATTCTGTCTGTACACCTTCCGTACTTCTTTTTACTTTTCCAATTGGCTGAGCCGGCAGAATTCGGTCCCAAACACTCATTGCCGAGAGACTGGTGGATTGACCACTCTAAAAAGATTTACTAAACTTTTGAGAACTTGCAGATGGCCTCTGATTGTTAGTGAAACTGTTTGGAAAAGTAAGTTTGGAAGTGGTTAAGTTAATAAGTTAAGTATGCTAAATATTTGGAACTCTCATGTTTATGTGTTATAGTCTGTATCAAGAACTAGTTCTGCAGCGCAGGATCCTGGCAAGTGGGGGTGTTAGATTAAAATAAAGGTACTATTGAAGAAAAGGTTTCCAGTTTACCGATTTTCGATTCACAGCTGAAACCCAGGAAACAGCGCTAGAAACGAAGCCCTCTATACAGACTGCTCCTAATATCTATTATATCTATAACTTGCCTTAGTAGAATTATTCTCCCCATGCCATGACACAACAGTTCCTTTTTCTGTTTCAGTTATTGTTATTAGTTGACTACCGTCAAGATGAGACTAAAACAATGCATACTCACTGAACATTAGTTAAGAAATTGTTATAAGTTAATAAAATGTTGATTATATTTATCGGTGAGTTAGCTCTCTTTGAGTCTACGTTATGGTTTTTAGCTGTTTTTTACGCTCAGTGGCATTAGTCACCTTAAATCATGTTAATTATTAGTTAACGAGTTATTAACAAGCTACATATCTTTCAATACCAAGACTGCATCGCGCCGGTCTTGCCCGAAGTGCGGCGTTGCAAATGTCACCTACAAAAAGATGCTCAGTTGCCCAATTTTCAATTGTCCGAAGGAAACATTTTCAACAAGGCGCATCGAGATGCCGGCGCGGTAAAGTCAGGTTTTAGTTAAGAATTTGTACCTGATCTTTTCCAGCATCAACTTCTGTTTTTATGGTGCACTTTCTGTCTATGGTACTAAAGATTGAACAATCTCGTGCAGGGTCCCCTAGAAGAAAGATACTCCAAGGACTTTTTTCACAACGACAAAAATATCACATTAATAGATATTAAGGGGTACCTTTTAGTGTTTCCAAACGAATAAAACATTCTTCCGTAGTCCGTTTACAATCGTTCTCAAGAATGATTGAATCCGCTAAATTCAAATGTTACTTCAACTGGAGATTTCGTAACTTACCTAGTACTGCTGATACCAGATAGGATGATATCAATACAATATTTATAATCATTTGAACTAAACTTTATATATTATAAAAATGTAAAAGCATAGTGGAAAATAGAATTATAAAACAAATAACACGTTAAAGGTTAAGACTCTCTCAGTCATTTTTACTTCGTTGTGGGACAATTTGAATGCAAATGATGCGACGAATAAGGTTAAATAGGGCTTACGGAAGGGCGGTTAGAATGTTTATTGGAGAAAAAAACGTAAACATTTTACTTTAATATGTGTTTTATAACAAAGTCTTACTCTAATAAAGATAGTACACTCATTAGTTTGGATTATAAGAATATCTATCATATTTGTAAATTTCAAAATATAGGAATAAAAAATAAAAAATGAAATTCTTGTTCCGAATTAGATCTTGCTTCCTTTCTAATTACATTAGTATAGTAATACATGTTGAATCAACAGCAGCTGGTATCCAAGGACAACGATGGAACTATAATTATGCAAGCGAAAATAAAAAGATATAAATCTAGCGCTTGAGCAAATTGGACAAAAGCTGTGTATGTTTCATACGGTTCGTGAAGTGTTTTGAAAAATTTGGCAAACATTTCCAAACAAAAACTGCGAAACAAGGGGTATATACAAAAGTTTACAGAAAAGTAGGCCGGTTGCACGGTACAACACTAGCTGAAAGTTGAATACAAATTAGTGGAAGGCTGGTATATTATAGCAATCTCGTTCAATATTTTATATCATCCAGTCACTATTAACTAGGGTTTTTGAAGTACTATAGATATGAATAGTCAGGAACCTAACAATTTTAAAAAGCTATTGCAAAAATTTTAGTTCAAAATAGTTCTGTTTTTCCACTTCTCTTTTCTGGGGATTCAGTAGATAATAATATTAGTGAGAAAACCTATACAAAGGAACAGACAAGCATTACTAAGTTCCTATTACATCGAAATAGTAGTTCCTCACAAAATCTAGTAATTAAGGGCATTTCGAATTGTTCATTGGTCTGACGACTCGCCAAACTGAGTGGATGGTTCCAATGACATGGTATTAACAGGACTACTGGATTAGTTTTAATAGCCGAATAAATGTTAGTAATTGAGTGGAACTGGTGGTTAAAATCAATCCGGTCACTTAAAAACTATGAAATCAACGAAAGTTCATTTATTCTGCATAAAATAGATTGTTTTCTAACTGGGAAAGTATAACTATGTTTGCAGTTTATCTGAAAAATGAAAATTGAGCCTAAGAGCGTGCAAATTAAAGCGAGATTCAGCATGAATTGAGAATCAAAACAACATCTCGTGAGTAATTGAGTGTATTGTGGAAAACAACAGAATGTTTCTATTACTGGAAGAGTCAGTTGGTCGGGGAAGACAGGAAAGTTCTTGGGAAACTCCTTCAGGTTCAATAAAACATAAATTTGCTGAAACTTTTGGAATCTGATATAATCAAAATTGCACAAATAATGTCAGAATTCACACCTCAACATGGGCTATTGAAATAGAAACTTACATAATCCTGGGTTCTGGAATAATTTAATAACTTATAACTTAGGTATATAGTGATTTATTTCTGGAAAAAGAACAACGCAATAGTATCATTAAAGTCTGTCCCCAGATGACTTGTTTGTAGGTTTAGGCACCAGTCAATGAAGAAAAATTTTCTATTTACTTTTTTCCACTTCACAACTCCAGGACAAAATGTTCGTCTATATTTACTTTCTTTTTAAGATGATTCATTTCCTTTCCTGACAGTGTAACATCACCGTTACCACGTGAAAAAGGCTAAGAACCTGTTCTACTTGGCCGAATTGATAGTTTCACCGATTGTTTATAAGGCTCTTTGTTCTGCTATCGATAGGTCTATTAGTTAACTAACATTATCTATATTTGTTTTATCTTGCTTTATTTCTTATTTTTACCTTTTATAAATACTTCTCTCAGAATATGCGTTCTCTACTAATATTGCTACTAGTCGGAAGTGTTTCAGCAGGATTTTTCGACTTTTTGAGTGGGAAAAAAGAGGAGGTTTGCATTTTATTTTGTTCAAACCAATAATCTTAAGAGTAATCTTCCAATATTGTTCATTAACTTATTCGAAGCTTAATCGTTTAGGTTCACGTAACAGCTCCTGATACTGGGGAATTAGGTGCCAATATTCCAAACGGGAATTTGGGAAGAAGGGTTGGACTAGGTAAGCTGAAACCTTTTTTGAAAGTACATTTACAGCGAGTACAGATTTCCTCAAGTTATATAAATTGATGTCTAATTTTATTTTGACCATTCCAGGTAAAGAAAGTCGTTCGCTAAACCGAAATGAAGGTGACGAAATTGTAATTCCAGTGAACGGAGGAGGAAATAAGGTTGGTATTGATAATTATACATAAACATGAGTTATTATAAAGAAATCAAATAGTTCACAAAAGAAACCAAGCTTACTTTTTCTTCTAGAACCTCGGCGCAGAAATTGAAATCCCGCACGCTGACGATCACGCGAGCGGTTCTAGCTGGTGGGGAAAGAAGTAGCCGCTAAGAAAACAGCATATTGATCTATTCTGACCTCATATTATGTAAAATATTGTTATTTACTCTTTTATAATATATTAAATAGTTTTAAATAATCGTCATTTCAAGCTGTATCACGGCAGATCTAACCTTTACTAAAAACTTTCGGTAACTAGTTGTGGGATATACATAGTTAAACGCCAAAAATTACCAAATCCCATAGAAACTGATCTAAGAATTGGTTTCAGACTCCACAACACAAGCTAGAAACCACAACTAGACCACTACCACGAGCATCCACACCTTCAAGAGCTCCAGTAACTTTTGAAAGCTCGACTCCTAGAATACCGAACTCTGTCACAAGGTTTGTTGATTACCAATAACCGGCATTTGAAGACTTCAAATACTGCATCGAACGTCAAAAAATAGTACATAAAACATTTCTTATAATTAGAATGTTCGAAAGATAAGTAAGTTTATCTGTTCAAGAATAACTTTAGAACTCTACCTAGTGATGATCTGCCTCACAAAGATAGTTGTCCATGGAGAGTAGATGCATTTACCGAGAGTAAGGAACATTTTGAGGAAATGAAATATCTAAATTATTTTAGCTCCTCAAGGATCACTTCTTTTCGATGGTTACAAAGTTTACTTCATTCAAGGAACTAGGTTAGTATCTTTTATCTTTTATTAGTATCTTGAACATTAAAACATAACTATTTTACCTTTTATTCATTTTTTTAATCTCAGAGTTATATCTTCACAAGAAATTTCCGTAGCTTTTCCAAGAGGTCCTCGCGTAATAAACGCGGCTGTATACGACAAAGACAAGGATTTGGTAGTTCTTTTCAAGGATAGACAGGTTTGGAACTTCAAAGTTGAGAAGCAGAATACTTTCCTAGGTGTTTGGATTCAAGAAAACCGGATCAACAAGTTATGAAATGGATTCTTCTTACCCAAAGGTAAACGTTTTCAATAATTGAACTTAGTGGTAACTTAGGACCTGCCGGAGTCAATTGCATTCACTCCAAACGCAGCTATCAGATGGCACGATGAGCACCAAATGTTACTTTCGGTAAGATTATATGATACCTTTGCAAATTTTAATTATGTTAAAACCGGAAAACCAGAAAGAGCGGATTTTGAAATTTGATCTTTTTGTGCATATAGTAATTCATTAAAGCATTTCTCGTCTACTCGTCTTATTATAATATAGTTAATAACCATCTTTCAGAGTGGAGGTATGTTCGCCCTCTATGACGAGTATTGGAATAAATCTCTAATGACTGGCAGGACCTCAAGTTACTTTAAGGTAAGAAACTTATATTTATTTACTATATAAATATATTTTAGGGTCTGCCCGATCGTGTTCGAGGAACTTCCTTCTGGAACGGTGGTCGATCAACAGTCTTCACACAGAACCTAGTGTATACCTATGATCAGAACAGAGGAGCCCTTGTAGATGATGGAGTTACTTTAGGAAGATACTTGCAATGTTAAAATGATTATAAGTTTCTAAATCCTTGGCCAGCTTAGCGATATGATAGTAGCTGTGTAAATGAAAGACCGTATAATCTTAGAATATCCTTTATCAAATTTTATAACATCCCGTTAATGTCACGCTGCGAAGCCGGATATTTCAAGAACTAGGTTTTCAGCCCAGTCACCTGGGGAGCAGTACTGTTTAATAAAAGAACTTTGAAATCGGTCGAAATGGAGCCTTTCTGCTGAAGGTGATTATAATCTAACATCGCCAGTCTCCACTCTTTCTGGGATACTCTTTCCTAGTTCTTGCATGCTTTTTTGCTTTTGAAACAATTCTTTAACGTTGCTTTAGATTCATTTGCTTATTTCAATATCTACCGTATGAATGTTTGCTTTTACTTTATTTATTCAAAATGGCTTCGAATATCGTATATGTATTACTTTTCATAATAAATACGTAATAATTAAACCCTAGGGTTCTACTAATTTAACCGATTATACACGCCCACTGAGAAAAATTGCCCAAATAGCTTGTTTTCCCGCGTCGAATCCTTCCGAAAAGCTAATATAATCACACAAGATGGTAATTACAAAACCTCCTCCTATTATTAAAGTGGTGAGTAATAATAATAATATAGTTTCTATTTATTGAAAATACAAGGGATTTCTTGACGGACGAGTTTTAAGCTCAATGGACCTTAAGACTGAACTGCTTTTCAGAACGCCGAGTTCTTGGGAAATTTTGCGTAAATTTTGATTTTTCAAAGTATTTTCTCTATACTCTATTATTGCTCTTGGCTACTACTAAAATATGATTATACTTAATAGAAAATAGATGTTGAGAAGCTGTTTGACTTAAAGTTGTCTGCAGTTTTAAAAGTTTCTTCTGTAATTATTCATAAATAACACGCCATTTGAAGTATCAAACTATTTTTCTTAATTTAGTTTTAATGAATCTTTCTTTGCTGAAACATGAAACTCTTAATTTCCAATAAATCTAAGCCTCCCAGCGGCCAAAAGCCTACACATTCCATATCAGATTTCTAGAAGTAGCCGATGCATATAACATTACTAACTATAATATCTAACAAATTACTAAGATAGTATTTTATAAACTCTACATAATACAATTCTTCGCTTGTAAAATCTTAATTAATTGTTGTATACACACTTGCGGACCAGAGGGGGGCTGCATCTCTCGAAAAATGGTGTTCAGAGTTAAGCTCAGTTGTGAACAGTTAAGCTCGGTTTCACAGAATCGAACCTTGGTTTAACTCGTCTTGGGTAACTAAAATGTGCAGCTTGGTTTTGCTGTTTTCAATACAAGCCCAAGTGAGACAGAAGACAAATCTAAAGTTTGCAAATGCGAAAGACTATTAAAGATGATATATGAAACCCGAAGTTAACGGCTCCGGTGTATTATAATTATTATATTCTTGGTAACTACAAAATTTAAATCAACCCTTTATTATTTAACTACCTGCTTGTTTTAAAAATGTAAGTTCCAGTTCCCTTTGAATCCCTCAAATTTCCGGCAAAATTCCGGCAATGTTCTTTCAACTTTTAACTTCCTTCATTCTCCTTCGACTAGCTTTAAACTCGGTCATAAAATAGATCCGCCGTTTATAATTTCACAAAGATGTGCACACTGCGTTTACGAGCGGTAAATGGATTTTCATTGTGGGAGTTCTGCAAAGGGTAGTTTTATGAAATGGGTCTGAGAAGAAATATTTCACAGCCCGGATTAAAGGAGAAAGGAGGACTCGTGTATTCATTCTATTTTTTCAAACATAAGTACCTTAGTTCCTGAGGAAATGTCTTTTGCATCAGATGCATTGAATTTCATCATGAACAATACAACTATGTACATTTAATCATTCAATGGTGAATTTTTAGTTTTTTGTTATATTTCTTAAAATGGATTCATATGCTAATTTGTGAACTCTAGTTGAACTGGGATAAAATTCGATAACTATGCATAATATGCTGGCAATTCTCCCGGTTCGCGCATTTCAACCCCCCAAGAGACTCGGCATCATTGAAATATCTGAAGAACTCAGTTAGTAGGTACACATTAGCTAATCAAAATAAGTCACACTTCCTCAATCACAACATTCTTTATAAACAGCTGAAAAGATTCTAAAAGATTTATTATTGACTTTTTCTTTGAGAATCAGAATCATTTAATTTGTACTTAATGTTTTGTAGAATTTCAGTTTTAATGTTAGTTGAAGTAAAATTAGTGCTCATTCATTTCTATAAAACGCCGCCTCTCTCCATTGGCCGAGTATAGAAACGCCCGGGTGGGTGTCCGGGCAGTGTTTAGCCTGCCCGGGCAACAATCCATAACTTCTCGGGCAGCTAAAAACGGCCCGGGCGCCCACCTCGTCGTTTCTAAACTACGGTCACAGGATATTTCCCTAAATACCCAGCTCTTAAGATAGACTAGATATGTACATATAAAGTTATATATATTTTCCAAAACAATGCTTTCTAGATTGTTTTAAGGTTTCTCTAAAGTTTAATTCACTAGAGTATCTATCGCACATTCCAATACGTTTCCTTATTCAAAGTATATCCAATTGTTTTCTGCTCGTTCCGATAGAATTTCTCCGATATTTCTTTTTTAATTTGAAGTTCTCGCGGTCATCTGCACGCCGTCCTTAATTTCTGAATTAAAACGAGCAGCCCTTGTGCTAAGTCTGAAATTAGCATAACCTAAGCACAATTGATCCAACGTATTTTAGAACCTGCAAAGCAGTCGGGAGAGATTCTGCAAGATTTATGAAGTTTTACATTCGTACATTATGATTTCCTTACTGCAGCTATATGTAAATTCTTATTTCATCATTGTTCTTACGATTAAACTTCTACAGACAATTTTTAATTCGGGCATAGTACAAATTACCTCAGTATTTTATTAATATTAGTTAATATTCGTGTAAATATATTATTATTTTCAAATTCTAGCAACCAAAAATCATCAATGAGTCAAATGAGATCTTCGTAGACCTACAATTTTCATGTGAACTGACACGTTTCTCCTCTAAAGTTTGAAATGCAAAAGCTGTAATTCTATTTGAAATCAACGAGCGCGTCTTTCCTCGGGGCAAGTTCTTCCTTATATGTTTGTTCTATTTTAATTTAGAGGGTCTAAAAAAAGAAGTTTTATTAAGAAATATTCCATATTATCCTTCATTTCGTCTATGCGCAACTGTTCCCAGAATATATTCAAACGACTAGTCATAAAACACATTTATTGTTTGTGCAGAATGTGCGGCTTTGTGACTACAAATATTGTAGTTGAAAACATTTTCTAATGAAAACAGTGCTGTTTCCGAGAAAATAAAGTATTATTCAAAATACTGAATACAAGTTTCTCTGATAGTTTAAGTATAAGCTAGCGCTATAGTCCATAACAAAAAACGAATAACGGAGTGGTGTTGTTTGAGGCTTCAAAAATCGCTCGTTCTGTGGCAAAATTAAACTTCCATTATATTGTTCGATGCGCAATTTTTTGTTTATTGTCTGGCTCTCTAAGGTGTTTTGTTTGTTATAGACTATATATATAGTTTGTTCTATTTTACTTAATGTATTGTTTTCGCGGAATTCATTTAAATGTGCAGAGTATTTTAGTTATTTGAAATAGTTCATTGTTCTGATCATAACTGTTCCACTCTAAGTTATCCATAGATAATGAAATATCTTTCCTGATAATTTTTCAATAGCAAAGATTCCAGCATATTTATGTTAAATACTATCCATTTTTGCGTAACTTTTTCCGTTTTGAAGCACAATATTATTCTTTTCATGAATATTTCATTCAGTTTGCTTTTTGCACTCCACAATTCACTTTTCTACAGCAGTAAACAATTTACTTTGGGAAATCTATTTTACTTTACCAAATTTAGATATTCTATAAGTGAACTGGCATTCTAAGACAATGGGGAATACTATGGCGTTCTAGCAGGTCTATATTAACTATTCGACCTCTTTGAGGAGAGTCTCATAAGATTACTAACAAATGAGCTTGTCGGTAAAAAATATGATTATTATCAGTTCGTGTGAAGCTATACAGGCTTGCCAAATCACATAATATGGAACCCTTCCTATTAATTATCCTCGTTTAAGATTTTTCAATACACGGGTACTTGAAATACAAACTAACTCAACAAACAAGTTTCGCTAGTTGTGATCGTTTACAAGTTTTTCATTAATCGCTGTCAATTTTGTACAAATATCAGTTTCAAACTCAAATTTCCATCCTTTTGACACCTCATTAATCAAGAGCCGGATTATTGAGTCTACACTGTGAAACTGCAATCACAGCTGCACCAAAAGACATAAAGGACGATATGAAAAGTTATTAATGCACTTATTTGAGCTTTATAACGTGCATATATGAAATTGGAATACTCTTTAAGATTTGGAAAGTTTGTCAGTTTTTCAAAAGTTACTGTAAAGTGTTTTATACATATTTCTCAGGAGATTTAGTTCAAGTTCATAAATTTTTTTCCGACATATTGCAATCTTACAATTATTAATTTGGCAACAATTCCATTCTATATTTATAAATTCTAATAATTTCCAAGTCACTTTCAATCAAAATCTTATTTATAATCTCTGTTACGGCGTTTACCTCGCCTAACAATGTTATAAATCATTTTAACCTAGGAAAATCGACACAAAGATTATGTGATTTTGACTGAGAAGTTGATTAACTTTTATAATAAGCTTCTAGAAGTCAAAATAGTTTTCGAGCTATGACTACAAAATAGTTTTCGAGCTAAACCAGTTGAAATGTGCGGCTTGTTTTAATTTAAGCCGGACTGGGAAAAGGACGGGACGGACCGAACCGGTCGGCACTAGTCTATTTCACACTTTTTAGTGGATATTGTTCAGAAAAGTTAGTTTTCATTGCTATATTTGGGCATTAACCTTGAAGAGTGCAATAATCTGTACCTATTGATGTTTTTATTTATCAGCAAAGTCACCTAAATCTGTCGATTTGCTTCATAAAAATTCTCCTTGCGCCGGCCGACTTTTTGAATTTTCGGCCCCGTCCCGGCCGTGATATTCCTAGTCCTGAAAATGAGTTCAATCATGTAAGTTTCAACAAAGGAAAGCACCCACACGGTTGGAATTTTCGTTTTCTACTTTTGAAGACCTTAATTTGCTAGTTAGACTCCAATCTGAGACACCAATTGCGCTCATTTTTCTTCTGTTCTGACATCTTTTGACTGCTCGCTTCACGGTGTAATCCTCACTGATAATACGCGATTACAAGCGAAATCTTTGCTGCAAAAATTAGAGAATCAAAAGAATGAATCTCTTTACTTTGTTAGTTAACGGTTTTACTTTTTTATTGTTTGTAGAATTGTAAGCTATTTTTTCTTTAAAAAAGGTCTTGTCTCAAGCATATCTATAGTTCGTTTCATACTTAAGACAACAGGAGCAGTGTTGATAGTTTTCTGGAATGATGACTTCTTATTTAAAACATGCATTTTGGTTTGAGAAATCTGTCACCGATGCATGTTTAGCGACTATGTAACATAATATATGTAAACGTCTTGCACTTTTTCTACCAGAATAGTATGTTTTTAGTTTATTTGCTGAATTATTCTTTTAATTGTTTGATCTGTTTTGACTTGTTGTTTGTTAGTAAATGCATTAGCTCTGCTTTCCTGTTGTCATTATTTCCTGTGAGAATATCCTCCTTTCCTTTCTGACTATACAATTTATGTCTAAATAAGAATTCTTATCCCCAAAGAAAAACAATATAGCACCTGAGGTGGCAAGTTGCCTCTAAATTTTCCCGTATTTTCATATTGCAGTCCCTTGAATCAGGAGAGCAAAATATTTGACTGTTCTACCTAAACGTTTTATAAACATAAGTTCTGGTTATTTCGTAGTAATAAGCCTTATTTTGTTAAAGGCACGAGTCAGTTTGAGATGAAATTGTGTAAAAAGGTTATGTCATAAGATTTGAAATGATTTCAAAGTTCGAAGTAATCATTCACTTCATGTATCTGATGTTCGTTGCTGTGAACACCTCAAATTCAATAGTCCAAAATTATTCCATATAGAGTCATTCGCAGTCAATATGTTTTCTTCTGCAACTTTTCAATTGCTTTTGATCGGTTGGAAAAACACCATTAAACTTGTTCAATTACCTTGACAATAAAGACGTTATTATGTTGAAGTAAACCTTTTGATTTGAAAAGAGTATTACCTGAATTATTGAGTATTCTACTTACAATTTAACAGTTTTACTTGAAAACGGTACTGTTCCACCTGTTTTACGTATTTTGTTCCTTTTCAAATTCAAAATACGAACTAATTTCGCACTTTCAATGTAATTAATTATGTCCTCGTGATAAAAGCAGTTTTCCTAGCTTCACCAGAGCCAAAGCTCAGTTTGATTGAAATAAATAGCACTAACAGGTTTATATTAAGTGTCCCTATCAGAACCAACTGTTTGTAACTTTAAATAGATTTTTGTTTTTGTGCTACTTTCATGAGAGTGTGACATTCTCAACATCCAGTTTTTCCCTTTATTTTTGTAGTTTTACAGAACACGGAAATGTATCCTAGTTCACATACCATTCTCACTCTTTACTTTTGAGTAACAGAAAATTCCAATTCCTTTTTATTATATCCGGACATGACTTTTACTAACGTTTGAATCTTACAGTAAGCTATGTTGAAAAAGGCGAAATATATCAGATCTTACAAATCATGATTAGTTCGTTCTCATTCATTAAACAATAGAAAAACAATCTTATGGATTAAGATTCTCTCAGTTGAACCTATATTAATTCTCGGCTTGATTCGCAAGGCCTCGATTCCAAACTTGTATACCGCAAACTGTCAACTCGTGTTATATTGATTTTTCAAATTGAAATTTTATGTAAGCTGAATTAGATTAGTATGATATAATAAAGCTGATTTTGTGCAATTCCTTGATGAATGATTCTTCTTTTTTGATCCTGTTATTCTCATATAGGATAGCCGTGTTGTGCAGGGCAAAACCCGTCATTTTTTAGTGGGTTAACGTAAGATTAGTGTGGAATAAGTAGATTCTATGAATATTAAGAACTATAAATAAACATAAGGAAGAACAAGCGTGCTACCATGTTCTATCTATTTTAAGAACGTATTCTCAAAATCTGGGGGTAAAAGTTTAAGAATTTATGAAGTTATTTAGTTGGTTATACCATCTTAAGTGAAATTCATTTGTTAAATGAACTTTCTTGCAAATACAAATGATACCCGGAACTGTTTGGTATTGTTGAGGCATAATATAAAACTATGCAAACACTAATCCTAACACATTTCTATCATCCAAAGACCCTATCCGGCGTAGGTAATGAACTTTCCTAAATGTTGCACATTACCAACATCAATTTTAGTTTACCGGCTCACATAAAGCAAAAAAGACAGACAACATGCTAACTCTGATATCAATATTTAATGAGGCTCGTTAAACGACCAAAATATTTACAGCCCAGATGTGTAGGCTTCCTTCTGTTTAAGAGAAACAACTCATAACCAGAAAACGAAGCCTTATCTTCCTTTCTGAGTAATTCTATAATACATTTGATAAATGATGTACATCTTCCTTGTTTGAATATATATTTATTGCATTAAAACAAGTTTTAACTTAATTGTAAACAATTTTGTATTATTTCAGATGCGAGTTCGGGCTTCCTCGTACTGTCAAATGTCGGATGACCAACAGCCTTTTCTGCTTTCACCTTCACCAACCACGCAGTTTCATCTACATCCAATGTACTCAAGTCTGTCAGGTTAGTTACCTATTAGGTTAGAGAAAGGATGGAACTCCGTGTAGTCTACCCGGGTACTGTCAACCCCCCCCCCCCCTCGATTATTTTAAGTTGACACTACCTAGGTATTTTCAAATTATGGACTCGAAGCCCAACCTTATTTAGTAAGCAGTCGAGGTCCGTAAACAAATTAGGAAGTAGAAAAACAAAATCTGAATCCGTGAGCAATTCCGGAAAATGGAAAATAAGATAACACTATGGCAGGGCAGGGAATTTAACGTGCCGGGTCGGGCCGACAATTAGAGAAACGAGACGGCCTGGCCGGCTTTTCCAGCCCAGGTTTTTTTTTTCAGCTTTTCCAAGGAAAAAATAATATTAGTGTTATATTCTTGAAACTTAAATGAATAACAAACAATAGACCTTAATGAGAATAGTCTTTACCTACTGATTATAATCTATTCACCAAGAAACATCTATGGTTGTTTTCAACTTTTTTTTCACAGGATTAACATTTTAAATTTATCTGTTCTAGTTAGCGTTAACATTTACTTCCGCGGTATCTTAGATATTGATTCTTATTGTAATTACACACAGTTGATAGAGTCAGTGATTTAAAATAATAGTATTGCCAGGTGGAGCCTAGCCACATGCTTTCTCAGATACCTTCAACATAGATAGTTATTAGGAATCTTATAACGCGATTGTACTCTATTTATTGCTATAATACAATATCAAAATAACTTCTCTGAACATATTTGAGTTCTCCGATTTAGTATACTTGCTTCCGTGAAGTTGAAATTCATCTAGAATTTGAGATTGGCAAATATTGATTTACCTCTCAACGATTATGTGGCAAAAGTAAAGCTGAAACAATTAAATTGTTATTTCCTGTGAGAGCTCAAGCTGTTTTTCTCTTACAAAAATTTCAATTACTGTTTTTGAAATTTTCAATCTCCGGTCAATTTTCCTAAATAATTTTGTAACATATTTTTTTCTAGAAAAACTCTTAAATGAGTGTTCTTTTCTATGAATAGTATTATGTATTTGTCAAGTACTAGCGTTCTTATGTAGTCTAGAATGACAGCTAGAATCCTTTAGAGTAAAAAAGACGAAAAAACAAGAAAAATTTGAGTTTTCTCTGCATTTTGTAGCAAGGAATGAATGTCGAAAGTGTCCTTAAAGAGAACTTGTCTCATTTGTACTTTTCAATCGAACATTTTTGCATTATTCTCCTACTAATTGCGACTAATCCTATATTTTTGTTCCTGGTCCATTCGTATCACAATAATAGTAGATTACTTCGAGATAAGGTTACGGTCATTCATTTCTTATTATTCTGTGAGCGGAGACGGTTTAGAAGATTCCGCAATGAATGGTTAACATTCACTCTTCGATTAGACAAAACAAGGAATAAGCAAGTTTCCGGTTTCCCAGCCTTTTGTAGCTACGGGGAGTCAAAGCCACCGCGTAGATCTTTTTGAATTCATCGCGCATGTATTTGGGATGCACTGATTGTCTTGCAAAATTTTATATACTATTTAATAGAAGGTTAGCACGGGCATTACCCCTATGACATTTGAAACATTTAAGATAATAATACATTTACAAAATTCGCAGTTAACCACTTTCTGTTCTGGAAAGATTCTCAGAAATC
This sequence comes from Phasmarhabditis papillosa, assembly GCA_034691345.1. NCBI lineage: Eukaryota > Metazoa > Nematoda > Chromadorea > Rhabditida > Rhabditidae > Pellioditis > Pellioditis papillosa. The sequence goes on along the minus strand of JAQGAV010000072.1, from coordinate 36,347 downwards.
TTATTTGTCAAAGATTTGTTATAATACTAACTGACAAACTAAATACCAAAAAAACTTTTTAATACTTTGGTAATCCGTAACCTAGAGTTTATTCTTCCCAAATTTTTCAAAGTTGCTAGTTTCTAGTGCCATTATCATGTGTTTTGTCTTTTCTAGACACAAAACTCTGCATTTGTAAGAGACCAATTACATTTATGCTCATTTCTCTTTCAAAGGGTCCCAAGACGAGCGAACAGCCAACTAGATAACTTGCTCAACAAGGAACAAACCTGCTTTTCCTTATATTTCTTATTGTTTTTTGAAGATTCATCTAATTATTAGTTTACTTAAAAGTGTATTTTTGTACTTGTTACATCATTGATGAAAAACGATATTATTCACATCGGTATTCTGGTGGTCTTCTCCAAAATTTAATGTTAAAAACATAGTGGATCGCGGAAAACCGCAAGTTTTACTTCTCACACTACTGATTAATATATATTTTACGTTTTTGTACCAAGACTTTATCCAGTAACCCTCATATTTAATATTTTTCTATAAACTATTCATTTGAACTTTGTGCATTGACCGTTTGACCTGAATATAAAAAATAGAAAACAATTTATGCCTACTCACCGAAACTACAAATTATAACCACATTACCTATATTATTCAAGTATCCGGTGTCTTTACACAACCTTCATCTGCAAACACTTATAACCCTTTACATTTTTGTTCCAGTAGCCCAATTTAAGTTCTTTAACCTAAATCTCTCGGGAATTAAGAACACTTGTTTGGCCAGCTTTATCTGATTTGTAAAGAGTTCGTCTTTAGTATTTTCAGTTTATCAAACAAAATGTAGCAATCAGCTATTTCAGAAATTGCTGATTGCTTCCTAGTTTCGTAGGTTTTGATCTAAATATAGCGAGTTTGCGTCAAGCGTTGTTATGCAAAGAACCAGTGTACTACAAGAAGAGAATCCTTCTCCTTAATATATTAAATATATTTTTATAAAAAATATTTCCAATCATTTCGTCCTTCTGCTATTATAAATATCCCTCAACCAAGAGGCTTGAATTGATGCTTTCAACCTTCAACAACTTCATGATTGTTATTTATGAAATCATTTAAATTTCTAAGTATCACATACAGGTTTAAAAATGATTTGAAAATGAGTTTTGTTTTCGGGTCGTTCCACAATTTTCACTTAGAATAATTTGCAAGTTGAGAAAGTGACGCGGTGTCCTCAATAATGACGTTTTGTAACTGAGATTAGACATACAAATATAATTAATGAATGAAAGCAGCTTGTTATTGCGAAATTAAGCAAAGCCAAACGTTTCAAAGAGAAAATGATTCCGATAGAGGATTTGTGTATAAATAGAGATGAATAATAACAGTTTATACTGATAAATGTCTCTTGAAGGGGTGTAACGGGAAAGATGAACAACAATCTTTGCGCAATTCAAGGGTGATGTTCAAATGTATATTTGTCTCCTGTTTTGGCAAGGCTAAAGAGCCAAGCTGTTTTGTTGCATCTTTCTTGACAGTACCAATTGTGATGAATGTTCGGTACCCAGCCAAGTACCGATTCTAACAAGCAGTTTGAGCCAAATATTAGTTTCCCCAAATCTATTATATAAATGTATCTAGATGGGTTATAAAATTTTGAAGACATTTTTTAAAGAAAAACGGTTCACACTTTCATTAGTATATAACAAAAAGCCTGTCTAACCATTCTAACAATTTAAATCAACGTCGCAATATTAGTTATTTCACACACTTTGTCAACTGACTCGATGAAACTTGAGTTAATTCTGATAACCTCGGTGGTTCTCTCATTAAACTATGAGAAACCAATGCAAATGTAGAAAAAGACAGTCAAAAATATATTAAAGTAAGGAATAGCATTATTTTAAACAAGTCACGTAACTTTCTTCATATATCAGTTGTTTTCTAGTAAACAGAAGATGTGTTCCTTTGAATCAAATGCTAATTCGATTAAAGTACACTCTTTCTTTGCGAGCAGTTGTAAAGCGTTAGACTTGCTCAGTTTATGTTTTAGACTTAAAATACAGTTCTGATCTAATTTTACTTCAAATAGTCTAACAAGCCATCATCAACTTAGACAATATGCTGTTTTTAGGGTTTAACGAAAGTAAGGTAAATCTAGTTTCCCAGTGAAAAACCAAGTTTTAACAAGAAAGTTATACTCAATTGTGCCTGGTTACTCTTTTCTTAGTAAAGTTTGTCAACAAACTCGTTGAGTTTTCTCCAGTTTGCACATTTCCTTTCAAATTAGGTTCCAATTTTCTTTATCAAATTCAATTCTACACAAATAAACTTTTCCACACAAGAAATGTTTTGAAAAAGAAAATTTCATTATAAGAAGAACGCGAATTCTCAAAAGCATTTTTGAGCATACAATTCACGAAATCGAGCTATTTCAAGAATTCTAGTTGATGGATTGTATTCTAAGCTTACTTGGAATTTGTAGTTAACTTCAAATAATTGTAGCTTGGAATAAATCTACAGTATTTTTGATAATTTCTGGAAAAAGGTGATTTTGTTCGAAAAGTTCACTCTGAAAATAAGAACAATGCTTCACCGAATTCATACTTCGCAAAATTTGAATTCTATATAATTTTCGGCATGGTAACAAATAAACTATTTTATTATATTATATTCTATAACGTAATCAATTTACATATTAACAAAGAACATAGTTTGTTATAAGATATAGGTTTCCCGCATGATAACATTAAGAACGACGGTGAAAAAACAAGGCTTCCTGTCCATCCGAATTTAATTCATTTTTGTATAATACTGTTATGCATCAAGATACCTAACATAGTTTGCACTACATAATGTTTGTTCTTATTGAATTATTGTCTGTTTCTTTAAAAATATCTATCTTGTCCAGGACCACTTCTTCCGTTGAACATGCGTTCGCTGGATATTCCCCATGTTTCGAGTGCACCTCGCATAAATTCCGAAGTTCGCTCATTTTCCTCAGACGGAAGACGCTTTATTCGAAGAGGGAAACTTCAAAGATCCACTAGAAAACATTCGCAGTTCTTTGCTGAACACGTAAATCAAGGTAATTAGAAAATAACACATAAAAAGATAAACTGTTGCAACTAAACAGTGTTTTGGGTTGTTCTGGGGAAAGCTGAACATTGTCAAGCAGTGAAACTGATTTTTGAAGTGGCTAAACCAGATGAAATCTTGAACTGTTTAAGAAAGATTTGAAAGAGTTATAGAGTGATTTAAACAACAATTTCATATTTTTAACAAAACTAGTCGTTGACTTGCCTGAATTCTTCGTGAGGCAGACGTGCTTATGTTTCTACAACTTGTTTGGAGTACTGGTTGAACTAATTAGTTCGCTTTTTTATCCAAGATCACAAAAAACTAAATAACCTTTCATCCAACCTATTTACTCAAAATATTGAGTGAATAACCCGGTTTATATCGTGTATCTCAGTAATCAGCCCTCATTTTATCCATGTATTCCATTCTTCATGTGGCAACATGTGTTTGTTCAGAGTCAGCTCGAGAACTGAGTCGAACCCAGCGAACCCAATGATTATTTTTGTTTCTCGTTTTTTGAATAAACATAAAACCAATTAGAATATTTAATTATAATAGTTCCTATAAATATACCCTTTAGTTCTATTTTAAGCATTCTAAATGTTAAATTGAACGTTTCTTTTGGTTTTTCGAAACAACTTAAAGCGATCATCTAATTATGTATACTAGATGTCTTTTTGGATACTGCGCGGTTTCCGGAATTCAATTGTGCCCCGCCCTCTTCCAGACTTCATTTCATTTTATTCAACAACGCCAGTAATTTCGGCACATTTACAAGATTACCATTGTGTGTCGTCCTGTGTTTACGAGTCATTCTGAGCACATCGTAAACTTTTATTCACCGACCTTAGAGTGCTAAAAACGAAAAGAATATGGTCAAGTTTGAGTTGGCCGACTCGGACGAATTAGACTATTTAGACGTGCCTGGTAGGTTAATGAAAATTTTAAAAATTGATTGAAGTAGTTTCAATTATATAAATAATGCTTGGTTTTTCAGCATCGAACAACCTATCGAGTTCATTGTCGACTTTACCTTCAGGGTAAGTATATATTTGTTTTGTTGATTGGATTATCTTTAATGTAGATTTGCGCTTGATTCAATCCTATACAAATATTTAACACTTTTAAAAAGTGTTATTTATTTTCTAAACAATTGAAACAGTAAAATTAATTGTAAATCTTCTAATACAGTAATTTAGATGTAACATTATTATTTAGGAGCTCTCAACATGTTCCTCATGGCCGCGTCCTGGTGAAGGGTCATACAGTATCAGCTGGGACTCCTAGAATGTGGTAGGCATATATTTTTTAGATTGTTTTATTTTGTTTATCAACTTTGTTAATATATATAAGCTAGAAACCGAATAAGTTATAGTACAAGAAAGCCTCAAAAGAGAACGCGTATTTTGAATCTGTGGTATTATAGTCTGTTGCAATAGTTTAGTTTCATCCCATCACATGTGGAGAGGTGAAGTTTATGAATGAATGTACCTTTTATAACATCGCTGCTCTCCAGGGTACTGCGCCAATAACCTTTTTCTTATTTCTTGCAACAGACTATATATATAAATAAATTGACTTTTTGATAAATAGATTAGTCATCCCACATGTTTATACAACAAAAGTATCTGTATTGTTTCATATCTTTATTCGGGCCAAAAACATTTGTCTTCTTTATTAATTTAGCGAACAAAGATCTATTCTCGTTAGTCATTTGACCAGTCTAACAACATTTCCATATTAAACAGATCGCAGACTAAATTGAGTCCTCGAGTGGACAACAATTGATGAAAATTATTTGTTTTTGCATTCAAAATGAACAAAAAGTCATAAACATGTAAGAGATTAAGGTTTGTAAGTTATAAACTAAGTTTACTACCTTGCTGGAATATAGAAGTGAACCTCGCAATGAAATGGGCCAGCGAGGGTACTTTCTGTGGAAATACTAACGGAAGTTATAGTGTCTAGGCCACCTTTTGTGTCTCTTTACGACCCTGTACTTTACGCAAGTTACAAATTTAGATACTTTCATTCAAATAAAATAACTTTTGACTAGAGACAGCTTTATACTATCTATGTTTCATGTTTACTGGAAAACGCATTGGAAATCCCTTTGTAAAAATCACTGCCAAAATAGCGTTAGTTAGTCTTCTTTGTGTAGTTTGTAAACTTTTGGCCACGAAGTTGTTAATTTACAATTTATATCAGACTTTTCTTCTTCTCACTGGGGTTTGGGAACACTTATATAGTTATGCTGGCTGACTATTGTCGACTGCTAGAAGTTAAAATATTCGAGACCAATCATACTTGGAGGCGCTTCAGCTCAGAGAAAATAGCCATAACCATACCTCCTCGAGGTTCCCTAGGTTGGATTTGCAAACTGAACTCTTTATTGCTTACTCGACAGTAACCTTTTCCAGACCAATTCGGTCTTTGTAGTTTCTTGAAAGCTTCAATAGTCCCCGTAACACTCTATTTTCCGATTGATTGAGTTACTTTGTCAATTTCCCATGAAGAAAATGTACCAAATGATATTTAAGGTAATCTGATAATAATTCCAATTTATTTAAAATAATAGCCAATCAATATTATAAAGTATTATGTTCGCATTGTACTTTCGCTAAATGCTCTGCCATTTTGACTATGTTTTCGACTTGGGCGAGATTAGTATTTTAAATTTCACATTATTCTATGAAATGTTCGAAAATAAACGGAAACTCAGAATTCTTAATTTTTGCAATTGTTATTCATTTGAGAATGTACTCAAAAAACTTTAGTCTAATTACAATTCAAGGTAACCGGGTAATATCACCTGCGAAACCAGATGCTTTTAGGTTTTCATAGTAGTCAACCGACAACCCATTTTCAATGTTATCGATTACTCTAATTACATTATTTTATATAATATATAAATATAAAGCACTTTCTTGTTTCGCAAAATGCAAGGATTCCCATAATTTCACATGCTCATTTGCACTGCTAAGTCTATTAGAAATTCGAGCACATACCACACAAAACGATGGTTTTTAAGACTTTGATTTAAAAGATTTTGTTTCGCTTTCAAGACAAACAAAGTGATTTGTATCATAGCTATCACATCATTATTTATTCAAACTTTATATTTCTAGGTTTTGAAACGGACTATATTTATATATATATATACTGCAAGCCGAACGGGCCTCAATTTTGACAAAAACTTCACCTAATGAACTAAGCACATTCCTACATAAATATTCATTGTTTAGCATTTTCCAGTTGTATAATGTAATATTATTCTTTCCGCGAGTAAAGTAACCAAAGCAGATCTACATTTAGCCTTTCTCGAAACTTTAAACTAACAAAAACTCTTTATGACGTCTGTGATACCATGTGCGAAATTTCAATATTTATATTCGACAGTGTATTTTAATATTTACCCACAATTCCTGTTTTATATCAACTACATTCAAAATATTTTTCCATTCCTACCTTCTGATTAGATTATCCAGTATTCAACAAACGGATGTGCTAAACTTTAGAAAAAAGTTCCTCTTATGAATAATCGATGAACAACAACGAATAATATTTTACCTACTTGTTGAGCCAATCTAACGATCTTATAAGAGATTATATTCTTTTTTATACAAACTTTCTTTACTTGTTTTATATTGTTAGCAATGATCCGATCTGGCAAATATCCTGGACGAAAGCATTGTCACAAACTATCCGACAGCGTTCTACACTTTCCTGGATTTCCGGGGTGAAACTTTACTTTAGTTGAAGTAAACTATAAATGTTAAAGTGAAACCTAAGTAAACCGGTTTATAAAAAACAAATCAGTAATTTTCATTTCGTTCACCTAATTCTTGATTTTAGTTCAACATCGGCTCAACTAGAACGTCGTCATGGTAGAAGTTGTGATGTACACGCAATACATGAAGATGAACGGGACGGCAGAGGATTCGATAATCCAATAGCTCAGGTAGAATTTAATACCTATTATAAGGACCGATGAATATTTAAGAAAAACGTTATTTATTTCCCGTAATCGATTTCTTCGGCGCAGCGTTCGGCCATTCGGGAATCTTCTGAGCAGAGACGGCTACTTTCTAACATTCAATCTTTCGGGGGCACGAAACATGGGATAAATAAGCTACCGGTTTCCATCTACGGGGGAGTGGAACCCACCTCCAGAGATCCTCACTCACAAAGATGAATAAAATAAAATAAATATTAGTGGTTCAATAACATAAGGGAAACACTCTTGGGTTATTAACAGACAGGAATTGACTAGAGAGGATCCACCATTGGCCAACAATTTTCAACCCGGCTTGCTAAATTCAAACCCTTAATTCTTTTATTAGTTAAACTCTTCCTTTTGGATTTCACTTGATATTAGCTAAAAGTTAGGTGAAGATTGTTATGTCCACCACTTGTTCTGGGAACTATGTTGTAGGTTTAAAATTATAAAATATGCTACATAAAAAAGTATATAGCAAACAACAGATTACATTGGCAATAAATGTTATATTGTGTTAACACGAGACTATTATAAAAACTTATTACAAAAATAATCACCTAAATATAAGTATGTTCATTGCTATGAATATGTAGGAAACTCTGATCTAGTTTGAGATATAGGTGGTCAGTCTGCGGCTGCAAATTTCTAAATTATTAAGTTTTCCGATAATTCTCTACTTGGTTTTTTATTGGGATATAACATAGTTGTTATATATAACTCTTTGTCATTGGGATTATACCAAAATTTTAATCATAACAATACCACGCATCTATCAGAACAAAGTTTAATCCATCTAATCATATTAATAAAATACCTTCTTTTTCTAATTTTTGCTGAAACTTTGATTAGCTTGAATCCGATACTCTTTTCTAATGAGAGTCCCCTGCTCGATTTAAAACTCAAAAATGGCAATCTGCACGTCGTAATTAGGCATCTATTTATGAGAAAAGCTACTAACAGGAAGCTTTTCACAAATATTATAAAGAATACTTGACGAGCTATAATCTTTTAAAGTTCTAGATCAAACCCTGATTCAAGACTACATTGATTCAAATAAGCTGCTGTGTTATAAAGTTTTTGAGTGGATGGACCAGCCTTAAATTCACTTTTATATAACACCGCAGCTATTTTTAAACTGCGCATCCATTTTTGTGTTGGGAATCAGGTATTCCCATAAAAACTGTACAGCCAAAAAACGAATGATTTTAAAGGCGATTGCAAAATTTCACTTCAAACTAGCTATGTTTTACCGGTTCTGTCATCTGGGAGTCCCAGGAACGAACATACAGTAGTAGATTGCCCGGCCTATGCGACTTTCTAGTGGTATCAAATCCAAAATCTGTGCTAAAAGTACTAACGGACGAGAACAAATTTTGTATAAAAGTTTTTAAGGCAATTTTAAAAGCTATTATCTAACATTGTACATTTAAATCCATTCTTTCCTTCTATTTTGTTTGATTTAAAACTGGAAGAACAGTTTTTTTCTAAGAAAAGGATTATATTTCGTTGGTTTTTCTCTTAAAATATAAGTTTATATAAATTGTTATTCTTAACCAGAGCAAACCCCCATATTCTTAGTGAACATAGACCTGTGTATTGTTTGTCGTGATATCTTATTACTTTGCTTGGAAAATTAGTTGTTTGCCATTAGTTTTTAAGTTAATTTTCACACCAAAATTGATTGTGAACACGGAAAATGTGCTTTTAGAAAGTAAAACTCTTCATATTTACTAGGAGTTGTTACGTTTCTTGACCAATTAAGAACCTTCGGTTCATCTGAGGTTTTTTCAATCGAATCAGTCTGAGTCGCAAAATTGTCAAAGCGCATCATAGTGGTCCATAGTCAATTTATCAATCATGTGGTAGAGAAACCACTCGATATGGTTTTTAATAAGATAGTAGAAGATTTAAGTTTTAAGCTGAACCGTTTACAATTACAACTATTAACGCGAATGTGCTTTGTAAAACGCAATCAAACAGGAAATCTCGCAACTGTGATAATTTGAACACAAATGTTATTTTTAGAAAATCTAAATGAATCAGTAGTCAACTCTTTAATACGCCGTTAAATTTGTCAATTTCTCATTTTCTAAAGGCAGATGCACCCAATTTCATGCCTTCCCACCATATTTTGGGGCCACTCGTCTCTCTGTGGCCACACAATAAAATGAATTTTCTGGGCCAGTAGCCCTCGAGTTCACTCCAACGAGTTCGATGCTATTAAATTGGTGTGACGATTTTTCAAACATTCATTTTTTAATCAGAAACTGAGTTTGAATTGTTACAGTTTAAGTTTTAGTTTATATAATTGTAACACTTATAATAATTTTACAACAACTAGACATTTAAAACGGAAATCTTGCAAATGTTTTGACACATGATGTTTTCTATGGGCACCTTTGACTTCAGTTGAGCTTCATCGAAGAAACATGCAGTATGTAAATTTAGCGCAAATTGACGGACATAAACTTTCATTCTTGAAAACTCGCAGTTTTTGGTTTTTCTAGCCTTTAAATCTAACGAAACCTTTATATATTGTTCTTTGACTTATAGCAATCTATAATAATTAGATTTTACCTTCTTTGTCTGGTTTGCTAACTCTGTCTTTATTGTTAGAAAAAGGTACTAGTTTTTGTTCTTTTAACTCAGGCAAAAACTCTATTCTAAAGTAGGGAAAATTTTTATAACTAATCGAAAAAAATAATTAAGAAACTATTTAATATAAACGGCATTTTTACAGTGATGCAAAAGATTTTGCAACAGTTTCAACCGCCCCCGAAAGAGCATAATCTTATGTTTTTTACGACTTTCATGGAAAATATTTCAAAACTTGAATACTAAATTTCTTGCATGTTCATATATATTTGTTAGTAAACATACTAGACATATGTTAATGCATTTCTCACCTAACCGGAAACTAAATATTTTTTACATTAGCTAGATTTATACATATAAAATTAATATTTAACACAATTTTAGGAATAGAATTCTAAACTTGTTCTATCTTTTATATATTGTTTTTAAAGTTTATATTATTGCAAAATTTGTTTAGTAAAACATAAAATTGATTAATTCGGTCCCCATGGGACTTGATGTGCTCTTTTTGAATATCCTCAAATGATAGATTTCCCGTATTTTCGGATTAAACGCCCACATAAATTGTGTTTTTTAGCTTTAAAACAGTTTCTATAAAACGAGACAGTATATATATAAGTTGCTAGGTCTTATTATTTCATAAAATTTACTATAGGTGATTTACAAAACCTAGACTGTGAACAGGTTAGAGAGTAGCTGGGATCTTATAAATCAAGGGTGCCAAACTGGCCTGGACTGAAGACATTCTGGCCTGGCTTAAAGTTTTGTTACTCATTCATGCCAGGTGCAGTGAATTTTGCACCCCGCTTAAAAGTTTTGAGAAGGATTCTAACAGATTAGATTATTCTACCATTCATTAGATATAACATCTCAACTATCTATAACAAACAAAAGACCTCAGAGCGCGGTGTCAAACATAGAATTCGGCAATTGCGTATTTGTCTTTTTCTCCACATCATACAACATAAAACTAGTTCAATAATATTTTTCTGACAACAAACAAAAAGTTGCGCATGGAACCAAATATTGGAAGTTTAATTTTGCCACGGAACGAGCGAACCTTGAAACCTTAAACAACACCACTCACTTCATTCCTTGTTTTTGTTATGGACTATAATAGAAAGTTGTCTCTATTCAAAAGATATTTGGTTCGAAGAAAGGTATCTAAATTTGTATCTTGCGTAAAGTACAGCTGTACAGGGTTGTAAATAAACTCAAAAGTTGGCTTAGACGAGATACCTTCCGTTAGTATTGCCCCGGAAAGTCTCCTCGCAGGCCCATTTCATTGGAAGGTACACTTGTAATTCTATTCCAACACGCTCACTGCTATCTTTTTTTGTTATGGACTATGAACACAGTTGAAAACATTATACATCACTCTCAACATTCTGAAATGAACACAGTTAAAAACATTCATAAATCATTGTCACAACATACATACATTCATAATCTCATTCTTTGGTTAAGAGCATCTTAGCTGGTTATTTAGTAGATTTTGTCATTATCTTTATGTCCTTTTCGGAATGATCTATGACCGACAGTCTAATAACTTCTTCTAACATTTCAGACTTAATCTTAACTTTCATCACAATCATGTGTTTTAGCCAATTAATATTTAAAATCACCTACAAACACGATTCTATTAAACTAACACCTTCTAATTGTGTAGGTTGATTAATGTTGGTCATGATTGTTCTATAGAAAACTGAATAGATTTCTCTCGTAAAATTAAAATAAATAAAAAAAGTCTTTAATCACTTTCATGCTTAAAAAATTTTCACAAGCATACATTTTCTTAGTACATTCTTTTGCTTTTCATATTTTTTAGTTTTCTGACTTAATTTAAGTTTATATTTCATTTTTCCTATCTTCTTCATTCATATTTTCATATTTTCTGTAGATATGAATAGACGTCGAACGGAACCTAAACGTAAAAGTTATCGATGTACCACAGAGACGCAACGGGAACGGGCAGCCAGTATGTTTACGGTGAGAAGTTGAAGCTGACTTTATCATATGTTATATAGGTGTGTGGAAGAAGGGCCGATCTTCTTCAAACATTATTCTGGTATTTTTTCATAGAACACTTCGGCCATATATATCACGACCCAGGAATGGGTTTGGTAATTGTAAATGCACTATTATATTATATATATTTACTTTTAAATCTCCCGATAACACCTTTCCATCAATTATAATACTCAATACTCAATCTATAAGTCTCTACAAAGCTTCATTCAAACAAATGCATTTGATGCTTGATTTTCTTTCCAATTTTCAATTCATTTCATACACTTTTGAATGATCGCTTACTAAAATTAACCTTCATCTAGGTATTGTTAACGAAGTTTTCGCAACAAATCCGATTTTACTGCGCCGAAGCAATGAAAGTGGTAATAAGTTCTCGATCGGCCATGGAATAAATTATCTTTTGATTAACTTTATATCGTTTTATTTCTGATTTGAGATCAGAAAATAAACTTTATGTTTGAATTTAATTTTCCGGCAAAAGGGCGGGTAGTTGTTTGTTGTATCCGGGTTTCTGTTCATTTGAATAGCGGAAGTTCCCGCCTAAAGAACATGAAATCCGCATTGCGGCGACCGCAACGACAAACTCCCAGAAGAAACGGTAACTATGTGGAACAGGTAAAGAATTAGAATGGCAAAACTTTTGCTTAGCAAGGAGTCCACAGAGGGCCCAGTTCGTGTGTCAAAAAATGAACCATGCTCAGCTTAACAGTGGAATGCATCCTCCTACCCAATTCTCAAAAATGGACTATACTAGCATGTACTTACTGGAAATCGATTTACAATATTGGTTGCTCTTGATCAAAATAGTTAAAACTGAAATAAGTCACAGGTTCAAACAAATTGAAACTAAAAGCTGTCAAAGCGAAAGTAAGCTTTAACAATACGGGTGCAAAACAACATTTGTAAAACCTATACTTGTTTATTCTGTTTATTTCAGGTGTCTTCCGACATTCTCCGTGTTTCTGGCTACACGCAACAGTTTCGCTCTCTTCTGGCAACAAGAATGAATGGTAGACGGGAATCTACACCGAATGTTCACCTGGAGAATGAGGAAGGTTTGTTAATATGAGAGACTATAAGAAACAATTCTAATTACTAAATGGTTACTGATTCATTTTTGGGCCATTGAACCAGTGAAGACGGCCGGTGCTGAGCTTATTTTCCCAAACAATGCTCGCGGTGCCAGAATTGAGCCGAGTTTTTCAAACAATGGGTTTCCGTATCCGAATCTATCCGTATCCGTTCCTATCCGAATCCGGGAAAGTATCCGGCTATCCGAATGAAAATTAAATAAGTTACTGGTATAACAACAAATATATTTACCAAGCATGATAATAATTGTATCATACTTTTTGTAAACGTAAGAATTAGATAAACCCTTTATACAGAACGGCTATTTTTTCATAAAAAGCCTTTTCTTGGTTTTCCTTGGATGTTGTTGCACTTTTACAATCAGTGCCTAATTTGTAGAACCGGAATTTATGCTAATTAGACTGTTTTCTAACAATTTTTTAAGAATTTCAGTTGTTTCGGTAATTGAATCATTTACCGATATTCGTCGATACCCTTAGAAGCACTTCCGGTTTAATACTCAGATTCCAAACAAAATTAGTCGGGATACAAATTAGTTACCTCGAATCAGTTCCTAGCCAAACAAAGATTTCTATGATATATGATAGGAACGGTGTTAAAGATGCCCTATGAGGTTTTTATATTCTGATGGAAGAGCAATGTTTGCAATGCGGTGTCGTGAGATGTAAGGGTTACTTCGGAAACTGATTGTAAATGTACTTCTGAAGAAAATATTCCCGTTTGACTATTTTTCATTACTTCTATATAGCAACACTGCTCTCGAGATAGCTTGATGAAACCTTTACCATACATAAAAAATAACAATTTCCAGGAGTTCCTTTTATATTATTTTGATTCTTACAAAGCTTTTAAGTTACCACGTACACCTATGAGTATAAAATGTATGATACCTCTTTGTAGCTTCTAATAATTTCCTCAAATTGCGATATTACACTCGCGCAAGAGCGGAAAAGAACCTTGTGATAGTGCTACAAATGAGTAAAATGACGAGTTCTAGTAAAGGGGCGGGGTTAACGCGGTAATTTGCAGTATATTAACACCTTCTAATAGAATCTTCTTATGGAATTAAGTAAGTTGAATAGGAAATAAAAATGAGCCGCAATCTGAGGGATAGGAGTGTTTAAGACTGCCTCCTAAGAAGTTTTTGTTTTTGTTGGTTTCTAGTAAAAGTAATGATAATGATTGTTTCTGAATCAAACAACTTTATTAAGAGAAGCAGACTATTGTTTTTGGCAATAACACCACTTGCAGAAGTGTAGAATCCCTTAATCAGTCCAATAACATTCGTAAGATGTAAATCTACCATATAAGACTCACTATACTTTCCCTACAATTTTCCATAACTTGTTAAACACAAATAATATTTTGTTCTTTTAGTTGAGTACAATACATCCTCTATATTATTTGTTATTCGAATAACACCTTTTCCCAGGCAGGTGAAACCTGAAGGAAAAATACTAGTCAAAGAAAATACATGCCTCTGAAAATGTTCATTTTTACTTACTTAGACACCTACGAGTTTTACTCTACTACTTATAATTAAGTTTACCTAAAAATTATACCGGAACCTTCTAAACATGGACGGTATTTAAAACATTCAGTTTCCTTGTTCGTGAGATATGGAAACCCAGCAAATCCACAGCCACAGATCCTCACCTACTCGGAGATCACGGTTATAACCACTAGGCTAAAACACCAGGTTTCTTTAAAACAAGTAAGACCTGACCAATGCAAAAAGTTCAAGATTCAAAATGTTTTGTGTCCGAATATTCTGACATTGATTGAACATCTTGCCCGAATTCTGCTAATAGCGACCCCCCTGAGACTCGTAGTTTGTGAATAAAAAGCGTAGGCCGACAATTGCGACTGTTAGCTACGGAAAAGGGCGGGGCGAATATTCACAAACAGAAACCTTAGAAAACCGTACTAAATGTTATTCTACATATCTGGATGTTGACTGTAAGAAATCCCGCAAAAGTATTATTTCTATTTGGAAGCCAGCAGGAATATATTTTGAATATATTACCAGTTTACCCCTTAATAACTGACACAAATTTCCCAGACTTTTCGATTTGAATCAATTTTTCGGTGCAATTTCCCTAATTGATCTGAAATATTTATCCTGGATTTGTGCATGTGACGCCCCGTTTGATGCGCACCTACTGCACTAACAAGCCACGCCCATTTAGCTAAGGTTTCAGTTTTTGTTTGATTAAATATACACAGAAGCAATATATAGACAGCAAGTTAGAAAATAAAATATATATTTACTAAATTTATCATTATTTTTACTGCATTTCAGAGTTTATATATTCTGGTACAAGCATAACAGGTTCAAAAGAAGTTTGTTTTCTTAAATTTCAACTAGGAACTACTTGTTTTAAATATGCAAGTCATTTTATTTTAAGATATATAGATTATTCTTGCTTACCGAAAGAAAGGTAATCAATGGTACAAGCTAATTTTGCGTCAAAAGTTTTGAGATTCCATACAATACAGGCAGCATTACATAGCTGCCGAATACTTATTGTTAGGTAATAACTTAAGGAACCTCTTATTATGAGATATAGTTTCAATATTATCTTATTTCCTGATATCAAGAAATCCAGAGACATTTTACTGTTACAGAAATAAATATTTTAAATCATTACAAAATATTCGTTCATTAACGATACCTGGCTTTGTCCTATCCTGGTAGATGCCGTGAAGTCCCCTTTCGAAGTGCTTTCTACTTTAACTTCGAAGCTTTCAGTCATCTTTTCTCTGCTTTGAGTTTTCAATTCCCATAACAATGGATTTTCCGCTGCTTTCACACAACTCATATGCATTTACTTATAGTTAGTTTTCTCTTTTTACATTTAACTATTTTCGTAACATTTGAATCAATTATGTTTTTTCGACATTTGAAGCGCCAAATTTGGTTAATAAGAGTTCCAAGTGTTAACGTCCTGTGAAAACATAGGCTATGCTAGATTATTAGGCTAATTCAAACCTGAAAATGATGAATGATTTTTAGTCTCATTTGAGGAATTGTAGCAATATTAAACGGATATAAATGTTAGACTGCAAAGTGTATCATTTTGCTGCCCCGATCAATATATTAACTTTAACATTATCATATCTAACTACAAATACTTTATATCACACAATCAGTAGACACTGAAATCAGTGGCTTTCCTTAGTACAATATTTCTAGAAGAAAAATTAAAAAACAATTTATTGCGGTAGTATCCAATCGGGCTAAAGTTGTCCATCGAACCAACTTTGTTCATTCAAGGTTTTCAAATATAAACAAATCTTATTCTTAAAATTGCTTGCAAATAGCGTTATATCTATGCAGAATTACTTTTTTTATTTCTACTTTTCCAATTTTCAAACTTACTTTTTACAAATCGCAGTTTGGCTTCCAGAATGTGCCTTCTTTTCTAAATGGCGCATGTTTCCGTTCAACAATGTCGTCGTCGCTCCGAACTTCCCCATCAAACAGCTTCACTGCCGGCTACCGGTTACCGATTTCCAAAGATTCTAACCGGATTCCCACAAATCTTCAAGGGTTCACAGAGTCAGGAAGCGTCCGGTTCAGTCTGCGATAGTAGACAACCCCTTCTGCTAGATCAACGTCGGTTTAGTAGTTATGATGCGGTACGAATACTAACCGAACGGGACCGGTTACCTCAAGCCAATGTCGTAACTGCCGGGGCCGCTGCAAGGAGGAAAAGCGTCCAACAGACTGCCGCAGACTTTTTGTCACTCTTGAAAACGGGAGATTGTAAGTTTATTCAGTCGTATGGAGTGTTATTATTGTTGTCAAAGCAAGCTTATGTAAAAATAAGGTCATTACAGAGTTCAGAATGATTAACTGGAGCAATATCAATTTATCTTACTCTTCTTTTTTTTCAATTTCATATGCTCGCATCAATAAAACTCAGCTTGTCCCACTTTTCATTGACTGCATTGTTTCAAAACAAACATTTTGAGTAATCCACGCAACTAAGCCATGGAAAAATGTTTTTACCACTTGCAAATTCCTTGAGTAATTCCGTATCATAGCCTAAACCTGTCTAGGCTAAAAATATCTAGGTTTCGAAAGAAATAATATTCAATTATTTGAAACCAGATACCTGTTTATATTAATCCAAGACTAAACTTCTTTGGTTGAATATGTTCTTTGAGCATGTTCTTGCTGAACATCGAACATCTTCGTTCTAATAGTAACTACTCCCCTTATAGCAATAGTCATTCACAAAATAGTTGACTATTTAGAACTAACTTTAGAATTTGTTACTCCTTGGGGAATAGACTCGGGAATCCCAGAACGATCGGCTTTTTGTGCGAATTTGTCTTTTATGAAAACTAAGAAAAACAATAACGAATGACATAAAATATCATACTTTTAAGCAAAACAAAAACTAGACAAGAGTGTGATTTTATGTGCGAAAGTTGGTAAACTAAAAATACGTGTACAACCAGGTTAATCTTTGGTTTTCTGTATATTTATAACTGAATAATTACCCTAAACTGCCTTCAGCTAACTTATTTTGAATGAATGCTGCAAGAAAAGTTAATTCTACGTTCTTTTCGCTTATTTCTTTTGTCTTGTTGAACAAAGGAGCCATTCTGGACAGGGACAAGTGGCGTGTTGAACGATGACCGATTGAAACATTCGGCAAAAATAAAATTTTAAATGATTCCAAAAAGACGATTCTTCCAAAATATACCAAGAAGATTTATTCTAGAATAGTGAAACCGATAATAAACGATTAATAAAAACAGATTTCTTCACACAATTGTTACCAAAGTGCTCGGTAGGCAAAAAGTATTATCTCCCTTAAAATAGTTTCCAGAAACGCTTAAAGGTTTCTGAAAAATATTGCCAAATCGTTGCCAAATTCGCTTATTTCATGAATTTCCTCGAATGGGTTGCGTTTACTGACGTAGTTAATCGCGACATAGATTAGTTGTTAAGCTAGGCAATAGGGAAGACATACATACGGCTTGTAAAATAACAAAAGGGAATGTTAATACAATATATATGTATATATTAATTTTATTTACATAATTTATGTGCTTTAGACGATCATTATGTGAATGGCGGTGTCCGTTTTGACTGTGAAGAGGGTGATGGCGATGCCAAGAAGAATAACGAGAAACTAACTAAAGTTATAAGGAGAAGGCAAAGTGGATATGGAATTTCTATTACCAGGTTGGTAGATGTTTATAGATGGTTTTTGAATCGCTTTGAATTATAAAATAATTATCTGGAGTCGTCTATATTAAGTTGGGTTCGCTATGGCTCGGCTACAAGCGCGGTTTTAAGAATAGTAGTTATAAATAAATATAAATGAAAACCAAGTGGTTTTAGGGTTGTTTCCGTTTGTTTTCTTTATACTGCACTGTAAACCTATCTTTTACTAGCGACCAATGTTTGACGTTCCAAGGTGTTTATAAAACTTACTACGGCATTCAGGCAAAGTGAGATAGCCAGTGGAAGTAAAGTCTTTCAATTTTTCATTGAAAAAAGTTTTATTTCTTAACTGAAAAGTTTTCTAGTTTTTAAGCTTCCGTTAGAGGTACTCTGGTCAAATCCATCTCCATTAGTAGTGTTTGGTCTCTAGATTTTGGGTAATCCAACATTTTCGAAATCATTTTCACATGCATTCCTCCACTCCGCTTGCTTTGTCTATTTTGCATGTAATTTGAGTAGTTTCAGTAGGAATTTGTTTATTTTGCCTAGATGGATACAGACAAAAAGTCAAGTAGACTATGTAAAATGAATTATTGCGGGATAAGGAAGTGTTCGTCGAAGAAATTCAAGGAGAATTGTAGCATCGGCCTTTCGAGTTTGTTAGTTCCAAAATAAGTAAGCGTTCATCAAATTGAAAAATTAGTATCCTACAGTGTAATTGGATGCTTCTTGGTTTAAATATTTTGATTTTTGTCCCTGACTGCTTTGATTAACACTATATAACTTATCTGATCTAAATTTTATGCTTGAATGTGAAATTTACAAAGTTTAGTATAAACTTTGTATTATAATCTTTCAAAAACAGTCAGACACCTATATTTATTGTTTGCCTATGAGATTCTAAGATTTTGGATTAAAATATTGGTAACATATTGGTTCCCAACAATTGTTCCCTTTCCCATTTGGTTTATTTAACCACTATTTGCTATGGTTTCTCGCCTAATCTTATGACATTCAAAATTAAAGTTTCCAGTTTAATTAACTTTTGTTATCCTAATTTTGCTGAATTCCTGAAATTAATTATCGATCTTTCTGTTTGAATGGAAGTTTCATGCAATAAGGGTGGGATTACTAAAAGATTAAGAGATTCTTATAGGGCAAACTACTAACCACAGGGGCAGTATAAAGGGTAACTATAGCTATAGTATGCTTCAAAATATATAGTTCTGCACGGAAGAGCGGTATGGTAGAAGCAGGGGTATTATACAAAAATTAATGAAGACAGTACTATTCTTCGAAAACCCCATTCAGATGTTTCGAACCCTTGTATCCTTATACCGACCCTTAGGTGAAAGTTTCGCAATGAACAATAGAAGAAGGATTTAGATACACTGACGTTTGCAAAGTTAAAGATAAGAATACACTTTCATACTAATATAAGCTTACGAATAGACCCTACTACCTCAAACTTAATAGTATTGTTTGTTTTATAATTAATACCGAAACCAGGAGACAGTTAGATTTAAAAACCATATTTCTCATTAAAGCAATCATTTAGCCTTCAGTCTACAAATTTACGTAGATTTCTAGTCGCCAAAAACCAGCACTCCTACAAAGTTATCACCAAAACATTTGTAATTCCTAAGTCTTTCTCCGTTCATTTTCAATTAACGTTTTCTCGGCTAATTTGCGCATTTCCTGGAACTAATGGCAGTATTTGCAAAGGCCAAGGAAACTATGAAGATAGATCTCGGTAGCTCCTTTTTTGAGTGACTGACATACCACCCCCTTTCAAACTCCCAGTTGCCCTAAATTGTGACTTTTGCCGCCGTTCTGCCCATAAAACGCCTCCTCTTGTCATATTCTTCTTGACTCTTCTGTTATGTTATTTTGCATTTTTAACTTAGAGAAGCTGTCTTCTAAGTGAACAATAACTAGATACTCTAGCAGCAAAAATACTAAATGCTTATTCTTTGGTGGCTAGTCGATGTGTGGACCAAAAGAAAATAGTAAGTTTTTATTATGTTATTGAGTTTACTTATAGATGAATTATATAATTTCCATGAATAAACTTTTTGAGGATTCAACTGATAATCATACAAAGAAGTAGTGTTCACTATGGGGTGTGTAGTTAGATTTTAAACAAGTATTATGAACCAGCATCTTGAGATTCAGTATAACTAACAAAGAATCTTGTTTGTGACAACGATAACAGTTTTCTGGTGCAAATGTGATTAATTTGGTTCAAAGTAAGAAGAAACATATCTTCAGAAACTCTTCGAAGATTGCAGTACTCTTGCTTGTCCAAACAATTTTTGTCATTTACTGTCCAACATACATAGAAACATTCTAACTCAATTCAGAACGAGCATGTTTACATCGAATATCTAACAAAGTTACACTCTTAGAATATTAAATCACAGTTTTGACTTGCCAACTTCGACGAAATCGGGTGTTGCGGCAGATTATACCCCTTACAAGCCTGTTATTTCTGTGCAAAACAGTAGATCTTTTTTATTTTTTCCCATATCAAACCTCAAAAAACTGTTTTGTAACCCCGTGTTTCTTGGTGTTTCCTACATGTTAGCGATACCTTGCCTAGAATAATACTCTTTTACAGAAAGCATTCCCACCGCACACGAAAATATTTATGCGTTCTAAACGGGTACTATTTCTGTTAGAACTATTGTTTACATTATATGATGTGAAATTCTTTTTTCGTTTTGCCAAATGAACTATAACGGGAACTGGATTTCAACATTAGAGTTACCTTTCATTAGGTTTTTGTTTGGGTACCTTTGAACTCTCTTTATTTAGCTCCCACACTTCTGACAACAAAATCTGTATTCTGAATCTAGAATACCAGCTCGGAATCGGAATTCCGAACCTCGACCCTATGCAGACTATATATTATGTTCTTATACTATTTTTTCACATTTAAGTTTAACGAGCTGCAAGATGCTAAAGGCTGTAAATGTGATTTCCTCATTCCATTTCCGCATTTCACTCGTCTGTTCCTAAAAAGAAATTTGTAATTCACCAGACTTTTTCCAAAGCTACAAATCGAATTAAATTAATATTTTTATTAATAGATTCTCCCTTTCGCTTGCATTTCGCTTCAGACCGACTTATCCACTTAAATTCTCAAAACGGCAACGTTTGTGTGCATTTGATGGTGTAGTATTACAATCGCTCATAATTCACGGGTGGTCCTCTGGCTCTGTTTCGGCCCAAACATATACCAAATACGCTGCAAGGCTGTATCCCATACCAAGTGCGCTGCAACATCCAGGCACGCCGGAAACATTGGCCCTTCCTTCTGGAGAAGATCCCCCAAACACAAGAAACCTGATATTCTGGCGAGAATTTAATGTTCAAAAGAGTGGAGTATGTGCTAAGAGACTAGAATAACAACAATATATTTTTATTTTAATGGAAAATGACTAGACGTGGCAGTAAAGTGTTCATTTTTATTGTTAATGTCCTTGTTTTGCCTGATTACCTCTAAATAAAGGGGCATTTTTATGTAAGGTCTCCGCGTAATTGGCTTCTATTCATTTTGATTTTGCCGCTGCCCTTTTCTATTATTCATAGAAACATTAGTCCAATTCTAGATAGAACGCTAGTTTATTTATATTCTTTTGTAGGTAAAATACCTTTAGAACATTTCAATAGCACAAAAAGTGTTCGTTTATATCTTTTAATTGAACCCAATACCTAAAAACTAATCTTCGTGCGGTATTAAGCACTAAGGTCATGCGATTAAAGGTTGAGGTTAACTTAGCCATCACAATAGGGAGATTTTCCAGGAATATTCCTCAATAAATGTTATTGGAATATTTTCTAACTCTCTATCACTTGATATGATCATTACAAAGTTGTCTGGATAGTGAAACCGTCCTACAAATTTGCTATAAAGAGTTTTGTAACTATCGAGGAACTTAGTTTAAAGATGCTACACTTAAGCTAATTTGACCGACATATATTAAATAAAACATACCGTAATTTCAACAAACCTCTATAAAACTGGTTAACTAATCTGACATTTGCATAGCTTCGCACGAGTCACGCGTGAGATATCCAACTAAAAGACAAGCCCCGCAATCAGATGAACATTTATAAATGTTCTGCTACATTATGTTTATAAATTTGGTGATTTTACCATAGTACTTTCTTAGACGGGCTTTCTACCATTCTTTGCTACTACAGCTTATTTTCTGTCGAAATTTCTAAATTCTATGTGAAAGAAATTGTTCTTGATTGGAAATGTTGTACAACCCCGAAACCAAAAACAATATTTTCTCCTTTTTATTAATTTTCTTCCAGTGACAGCACCGCCAAAATGCGATGTCGACAGCGAAAGTTGTTGTTTGTAAGGAGAAACAGGGTTAGTTGGTAATCATACTTATGATAATTTATTGAAGTTATTAATAAAAATACACTATTATTATTATTGATCTGTTTAAGGTTTGTGATCTATCACTCGTCTTGGCTCTACTGGGTCTTCTGTTTGTGATTATAGATTCAGAAGCAACTGCACTTCAATATGTCACCAAGGTGTGTATATTAACTGTAGAAATGATTACCTTGAAGACATTTAAACTTGTGTCTAATATGAATGAAAAGTGCCTAGTATGAACGGTAACACTACAACTAAAGTTAGCTAATAACATAAAATATAAAACGATCTGTTTAACAAGTATTAGCTATTCTTATTACATTATAATTTCTAATTTTAGAGTGATCCTGTATCTCTTATTCTGCGAGCATTTGCTGTTATTACTACGCTAGCATTAATGTGCTGTTTGGCATATTATCATGCTATTGAGGTAAGGTACAATATGAAAACTTTAGTTATATTACTGGAACAACGTGATAAGAAAGAAAACTTGACCTCAGCATTAAGCATAACGTTCATCCCTTGTAGAAAGAGACAGATTCAAGAGCAATAAAGGGTTGGGAAACGGTACGGTGCGCTATAAACCAGTAAAACGTTATACCGGTGTACCGTTGTACCCGAATACCGGAATTCATAAAAATACCGGTATATCTCTATACCTTTATAAAGAAATTTTGAACATACCGCCGGTATTTTTCTGAAATCCGTACCGAAACCTCACCTTAGTAATAACGTGTTACTTGCGCATTGTCGGAAAATTTTGGGTTATTTAAGTTTTTGGAAGTATTTTAAAGCCATTTTGAACATCCTTGTTGAATGCCAATTTATCTAAATATGTTATTCTTTTTCAGGTAAACCTAGCCCTGATAGACTCTGGGGCTGAAGATTGGCGTGTAGCTGTTAGCGTTGAGAGAGGAATAAAACTTATGATTGAACTTCTTGTATGCGCAGTTTGTCCATTTCCAGGTAAAATTCGCTTATCGAAAAAACATTGCGACTCAAAATCTTAAATTTAGACTTTCACATTAGACTTTTGTTACTCGGCTTCTTTTGCAAAACTAAATACTTCTCTAATTTTAGTTTTCTCCTTTTACTTTTTTAATAAATCGTGACTTTTCTGATATTTTCCCGGATTATTTCTCGCGTTACCAAGACAACCAAGAATTAGGCTTTGAGAAAGAAATCCACGAGAATCCGGGCAATACAATATTAAAGCTAAAAGGGGGTTGGGAGAACTAAGGGGTTGCTAACCTTGTACAAAACTATTGAATCCAGGATCCGGTTCTGTTCGATGGCCATATATCAATTCAGAAACGAGAGCTGTCAACATGATCGAGGTAAAACTAAAAATTTAGTGACATAACTATTCCTGCACAAGCATTTAGAAAAATGTTGTTGTGTGTAATATTTAAAAGCTCTATAGAACTATCGTAACATATTAGATAGTCATTTCGGTTTTGCCAAAACCGTTTTGCTATTGTTGTAAAACTTGAAAAATCTAACATATTTTCTGCTGATGACATAATCTTTTCATTTCTAGGTTCCTGTGGATGTACTCCTCTCAGTACCAATGTTCCTACGCTCGTATTTACTCTGTCGGTTTATGGTTCTTCACAGTAAACAATTTCAGGTAATTCATTCAAATGTTAACAATATTTAAATAATTTTTTCAAATATTTTACTCAATCATATGATAATATCTTAAAATTTTCTTTCTAAGTCCGAAACTATCTTTCAAAGGTCACATATTAATACAATTTTCAGGATGCGGCCACCCGATCCATTGCTGCCCTTAACCGCATCTCCATGGACTTTAGATTTGTAATTAAGGTAGTAAAAGAGAATGCTTTAACATTCAAACTCATATTTTAGACAATGATGGCAGACCACCCATTGAGAGTTTTAATTGTATTTACCGTCTCTTATTGGATTTGTATGTCCTGGATGTTCACCCAATGTGAAAGGTAGGTGAAAACATATCCAATTATAGTCTTCGGCAACAGCTAGGTTCTAAGCGCGGTAACCACAGTAACAGCGGTGTTAAGTAAAGTGTTACCTTAAATCGGTTAATTGTGAGTTCCTCTAAAGTAAAATGAGTATGAAACAACGCTGCAACTTCCTGGTGCGGCGCTGTAAACCTCGCGTTTCTAACATTTATATATACTAAGCTACTGCTGACTGAATAAGAACTATTCAGTTCACTTATAATGCAAAATGCTTGTTAATACTAAAAGGAGAGTACCATTTCTCTCTATGCCATGCCACGATCTAAGTTTAACTATGTTATCTTTCAGATATGACGGTCATCTAGAAGTTGAACACTACTACCTCAATTCAATGTGGTTCATAATGGTTACCTTTATGTCTATTGGATATGGTGACATTGTACCAAATACTTATTGTGGCAGAACACTCTCTATTGCTACGGGTATTGTGGTACGTTTAGAAAACTCAACTGTTACAGTTTTGAAATGAATAAAACAGTACAAACCCTTTCCCTATAATAAAACAAATAATAATAATAAAATAAAGTTCAAAACAAGCAAACCAATTCTCAAATCAGTTCTGCTTCAAATCAGTTTCATGAGTTCATTTCTCAAAAGTTGTTTCCTAGGTTTTAGGTTCTATTTTACTTTATCAAACTTTTTAAACTAATACCATAATTATTAGTTTGTATTCCGGAATCATTTTCAGGGTGCCGGAGTGTCTTCGGCGTTGATTGCTGTTATTTCACGCAAGTTAGAACTATCTCGTGCAGAGAAGCACGTAAATAACTTTATGGCCGACTCAAAACTGACAAATCAAAGAAAGAATGCTGCTGCTAGTGTACTACAACAGACATGGTTGGTTTAAAAAAATGAAAGGAACTGACACTTTGAAAATTAGAACATTTTTCCAATAGCATAACAGTAAGCTATAGATATTTTGTAAAATTAGGTTGCCGAATCATAGCAACGGTGTTTTATATCATAATGAATAGAATACCGGCATGTTGTATATTCGAAACTCTTAATAAAAACATAGAACACCTCATATTATTTAATATATAATCCCCTGTTTTCGTTTTTAAAGAAGGAGTAATACGTAAACAATCTAATGTGCTACAGTGCAGTACTTAAAAAGTTTCAAATGAACATATGCCAAAAAATCATTATAAACAAGGTCTCTTACTTGTCTCAAAGAAGTAATGCTCCAACCAACTAAAATAAGAATATTTCTAGGTTTATCCATAAATACAAGAAGGGTCTCCAGAAAGGAGATGACCTACGTTTACGTCATCATCAGAGAAGATTTCTACATTCAATTAACGAGTTTAGAAGAATCAAATGGGACCAAAGAAAACTGCAGGAAAAGGGAAATTCGCTATTGGATGTTGGAAAGGTATAACTCAAGTCGAAAAATACGAACTCCTGAGAATTTACAAAAAAAGAAGATAAACGTGTTTGGACATAGTGTTTTTAATAATATATGATATATTAGCCAAATAAGAGAAAAATAACAGTTCACATAAACGTTTTGAAAAATTTAGATTATTTGTATTTGTTCAGAACAGTTATTAATTTCAACTATTAATTAAGAAAAGGTATGGTAATCTACCTAGATGATATTATATCTATTAGAAGTTTACAGAATTCGTTTTGGTTCACCCCAGTTAATAATTTCAGCTCCACTCGGATATGCACGAGACTCTTTGGGAAATGCACCGAACACAGGACCATTTTATCTCTCAAATTGATATGCTAACACAGAAGATTATAGAATTACAGGTATGTCTTTGAAAGAAACAATTAAAAACATGCTTATAAATCCACTCATTTTTATTTTATATTCAAACTGTATGTTTTAGACGACCCTTTCAACTCAGCCTGTTAATCATAGCTCTTTGTGTTGTCACTCACCAAGTACACTTCAAGTCAGCCCATCTATGACGCCCAGTCTCCCCAGTCAGGTTAGCTTAAAGTCAGACAATACAACAAACTTATAGCACAAAACAACAAATCTAGGTCCAATGGAGTTTTCAAATAATAAACATATTAATCGTTCTTTTCAGAAAAGTTTTACAATATTTTTTTGAAATCAACTAAACATCCATAAACCGCTATTAAAATTCAAGATACTCAAAATTTTACACACCCTTGTACGTTGTAGTACACAACAACTTCTCCAGGCTTATTATTTTGTAACTCATAGAACAATTTTCAGACTCCACTGGTCGATTTCTCCCAAAGTCATCGAGAGCCGTTGATGCAAGAAAGTGCTAGTATCCCCCGCATAAACGTGTCTAGTAACGGGCATGCTAACTCAAATGGAACTCCCTTAGCACCGCGACAATTGACCGCTAGGTCGGCTGTAAACTCGTTTGACTCAAGCTCGACCACGGCTACTAACATAGTACCTAATGCATCTGTTTATACGAATGGAGGCTATATTAAAGAC
The DNA here is from genome assembly GCA_034691345.1 of Phasmarhabditis papillosa. Lineage (NCBI taxonomy): Eukaryota > Metazoa > Nematoda > Chromadorea > Rhabditida > Rhabditidae > Pellioditis > Pellioditis papillosa. Next base: position 9,536 of record JAQGAV010000072.1, on the reverse strand, counting down.
AAAAATAATGTATTACAACAGAGAAATCATGTTAATGCAAACACCCCGTTGATGTCTAGTTTTGAAGAAGTTTAAGGGAATTGTGTTCTAGAAGATTGATCCGTTCTAGTCTATGAATTTTTAAGTGTATTCGTTTGAAGATAACATTACATTTGAGATAATAACACAATTTGACTGACTTAGAGTCCTATTCTTCTGTCAAATTAACCACAATAGATCAATCTTCCTGCAAACTTTATATGACAGATTTTCCCCATTTTCAATTATGTTCTACACATTTGTATTATCATATCCGAAGTTTGGTACCGCTTCTGTATAATTGTAAAGGCTTGCCGGTATACCAAACCGAATCTCACCCTAATGCACAAACCCAAAGTCAATAACCATAACATCTCTCTCATATAACTGATCTCACCAGAATTACAATAATTGTAGCCCAAATGTTTCTATTTCTGTATTTTACTGTGATACAACACTGCGAGGTTTCACCCGGTTTCCACAATTGTCCGACATGAAATATCCTATATTCTTTAATTCTACTTTTTGTAGTCTCATTGTATTGACAGATTCGTTATTTATTAGCTACGAGATATAAAGAACCAAAACGCACCAAATATACTATGTATATTGTGTATTGTAACAATAAATCACTGTGATAATTGAATAAAGATATAGTTAAGTAATGTTTTTCAATGAACTCAAGGGTCAATCACGATGTTTCTTGAACATGAAAAAAACATTAACATTGTGGTATTGTTTTGAAATGAACTACTAATTTAGTTCTTTGTAGTCACAGCAATGTTTGCTAGTTTTATTGAAATTCTTCATATAAATTGCCCATAGATTGACTGTTTGGAAATCCAATAAGACCTGTTGCAATCGCCCGGGCCCAACTATACTGACCCCGAATATATATTTTCTGCGGCCGCAAAGGTCCCCGTCGGTCCCCTGGCAACCTGGTTTTAAAAACACTGCGCCTGTGGCTCGCTAGCAGTTCAAGTATTCACTTTGTCTAGAAAATTAAGAAAACCAACCTTCTCTGAATGGAAACAAATGGTAAGCTATTCTAAGGTTTAACATCTAAGTGCTCAGCTAGGTTCTATAAAAATCAAATTAATTTTTAGTATTTTCTATCAAAATAATTTTTCATTGAAGATCACTGCCTGAAACCACCTACATACTATATCTATATGTTTTCTAATACTTCAGTCAGAAGTTTTATCATTTAGATTCAACTAATAGCTTTTTGTTCCTGGTTTTTGCTCGTTTATGGATGTCGTTGGCCGTCTGTTGACGTTCTTTTTATATTGGATTCTACTTTTAATGTTGACCAATATCAACATAAGCAACAAGTTGATTTTGTTAGAAAGGTAACTTAAAAGTTTAGGAACATAAAACGTTTTAGTTGGTTTGAACTGAAATTGTTTATCCATTTATCTATATCTAATGTCCTTGAGAAAGTAATTTATTTAGTTTTACAATTAGAAATAATTTCATCTTTTGATATAGAACTTGTTGAAGTGTCTTTGGTATAATTGATCGAACTTAGAATTGATTATGACCAGGTAGTACTATAGATCTTGTGTTTTCAGTCTACAACACAATTGTCAATATCTGATTCTGCAAGCCGCGTTGGTCTAGCACAATTTACACCGATTTCTAGATTAGAATTTGGTTTTACAGATGGACAAACTAACTCAAATGTTCAGGATAAGATAAATGTAGGTTATACTTGTTTTTTCTGAAATGCTTCCTCCCAAAGTTTATGTTTTGGTTAATAACTTTTGAAATCATCTCTACCAACAAACAAAACTACGTAAATAAATTGCTTTGCAGTATTTTTTTCTCTTTTCTATACAACAAATGTTATTTATAGCAAGTTCTCTATCAGCCCTGTGATACCTCTAGATCCAAATGCATTCCCATTGCCAGTTTGAATTCGATTGTAAAAAACAGTTTGGTGCAGGTAAGGTTAAATTTCTTTTCAAGATTCAAAAGATAAAAATTCCTTTTGTCTTGATAAATATACAAAATGTTATAGATATGTGAACAAATTATATTGATATTGATTGAGTTTTAGGGTAATCGAAAATGGATCCCCGATGTGATCGTTACTATTGGCAGCAGCAAGTTTGTTATCCCTGAAATTGTAAGATTTGTAAAATGCTATGTCTAAATTCAACTAAACTGCATTTTGAAGATATGTTTTACTAGAAAAACTCAGAATTTCTATCTACTTGAGTTAGATAATCTTAATATTCATGACAGAACATTATTGGCTGATCCTTTCATATTTGCTTCAAAGACATACATTGTAATTTCAGACCAATAAAGAAACCTTACTATCACCAATTTCACCCATACACACATTTCAAATCATCGTGGATGGACAACATGCTCAGGTAGACCGTGTGTTTTTATTGTTTGTTAACAATGTTTCATTTTTGAGGAAGTCAGTCATTTTGAGCCTTCTGCTACTTCGCTTCGAATGGGAGCAGTAGACTTCAATGCTCTGGAAGAGCTCGTGGAGCCGTTGTGTGAAAGTGTTAGTAGTTTTATTGGTGAGTTTCTTAACTGAACGCAACTATAAATTAAAGACAGTGATCAGGTATACAAACGGCCTATAAACCCTATTTCTCACTGGTAATGTTTTCTCGTTTTGGTCCGTCCCAACCAGCATTTTTGCTAAATTTGTCCCAAACCAGGCTGAACATCCTCACAGTTGTCAGTATTCATTAAAGGATTCAGTGATGTATCAAGTTTAAGCGGTATTCGGGTTGAAACTATTCCTCAAAACCATATCATTGAACCAAAACTACGAACAACTCTACTCGCGCAACAAAGAGTATAACCACTTACTATAGTTTTTTTAGTATAGTCGCTCTTTTGGGTTAATTTCATAAGTTGCTTTTTGCCGTCGCCTAGGAGTTTTTGGCGACCGCGCGCATTCAACCCATCTTCGCCGCAAAAACACAGCTATACACATACTAAAACACCAAACAACATGAAATAACATGATGGTTATGTTTTCTATTTCGTTTTATTCATTTGTTTACATAACAAATATCTAATTCCAAAATACATATTCTTTAAATCATTCACAGTTAGGGCCTTAAATTTGAATTTAGATGTGTTAATAGTAGTTACTACCCAAGAGATTGTTTCATTTTGAGCGGAATTTGCTTCTATAATATTAGTTAACGACTTGTTAAGATCTGCTTACTAAGACTGAATCACTCTTTCAGATTTTGAGCGTTTGGTTTTAAGGTGTTCAGAATGCTTTCTTTCACATTTAAACTTCTAAAGATAAACTATTTTTCACTCGCTTGCTAATAAAAAGAAAACATATTCGAATATTTTAAGACATATTTGATCTAGTTTGCTGTATAAATTGGTGTCATTACTGTTCTAATAAGAATTTTCTTTTGATCTTCTGCTCAATCAAAGTAGAATATCAATTACAGTATGATCAAATGAGTTCAATACCCGATTTGACATGGTGGAATTACTTAAACTGGAATATTACTAAATGTACTCATAGTAATAAAGATAACACTGTTTGGTGGACTGGCGCTTGTGGGTTTGAAGAGACCGATATTCAATTGGAACTAAAGTTATCTTTAAAAGCATTCTAACCTCTTCTTTAGCGTTATATACAACTATTAGAGATGATATCTGACTTGTAACCTAGACCAGCGAACTTAAGTTGGTCTGATTAGGTCTGGTCTGTTCTGGTCTGACCCCAATTAGTTCAAACCAGACCAGACCATACCAAAGCAGATCAGCTTAACATATCTGACATAGGCTTTATCGCAGATTGGACCTTCGAGACTACACCAAATGAATACATTGCGCTGTCAAGTTGAGTCAAGACACTACGCTATAAACCTGCCTCTTGCAGCAGACAATATAAAAACCTTATTAAGGTAACTCCAATCATTCGGTATTTGGACCGCTCTGCTGGACGGTGACTGGTATTCTAGCTGGTTTGCTAATTCTTTGTATTCTAATATTTATATATTCGATTTACTCTTATAAGGAAGAGAGTGAGTTTATGGTAGTCAATTGTTTTATATTACTATGAAAATAAGACTCAAAACTTTTCAAATTAACTCTATGAATTAATTAGCTGAAATTGGTAATCAATTTCCCAATCTGAAATAGTGTACTAGAAGCAGGAAGAGAGAAGGCCAACCCGGTGGCCAAAAGTATTTTATTTTTTCGTTTCTATTTTTCCTTAATCAATAACATTTGGAATCACTCAGAGTCACAAAATTGTAATATATGGCCATAATAGGGTACAAGATTGGTGCTTCGCGGAACATTCAAGCGCCCAGGCATGTCAACCGACTCTAACCAACCATCTATCATGTCAAAAGCATGGCCAGGGCTGACATTCCCAAACCTCGGCCCGCAGCACGGCCTGTCTAGAAGCACACTGCCTATATTGGAATACGTTTCAAAGACAAACTACATATAAATATTGAGACCAAATTTTACTGCTAATTATGTACACCACTAGTTACAATCATAATTTTTAGATTCACGACTTCGCTATAAAATTCTCCAAAGCGAAAAGACGCTCCGATCCCAAAATGAATATTTTACGGCAAAACTACACACGCAGATGGAAGAACACATTAAAGCAGGCCAAAAACACACGGAGGATATTTTGAAACAACAGGAGTCAATGAAGGTATTACAACGGAGAAATAATATTAGTACATAACAATTATGTTAGCAAAAAATACTAAAACACTATCTAAGAGAATTTTTTCTTTTAGTTTGGTTTTTTTCTCAGAATTTAGCTTCTCTAGGCGAGAAGTAGCAGACTGCAGATTTTAAAATATAATGATTACTTCAGACACAACAACTTGAGCTTCAACGCCACCTTATAAGTTCAACTACACCGACAGCCAATACTCATCAACAACAACCTATTATAATATATCCCTCTAATGGAAATGGGCATCAACATACAAATATACATCACTTTCCCAGAGAACAACATAATGAAACCAAGGGTGATAATAGACCAAATACCGGTAAGCAGATAAAAAAATGTTTGTCTTTTCCAAATAAATGGTGTAACAAATCTAGATACACGGAGCATGCCTTGAAAAATTTGTTCCTGTCGATTCAGAAGATAGTTTTAGGCGCCCACACTCATCGTCCAGAAGGGTCAGTGCATCCACAAAAGAAGTTAGAAGTCTCAAACTCAGACCCCGATATTAGAGTCAGAATGAATGGTGATGAGGTAGGTGTCTTATCATGCTTACCGGTTCATTATATATGTTGCTAATGTGAGAATTGGATATAAAAGAGGTCAATCTTAACTTATAGATTGAGGTTAGCAATGGTCGAGTATCAACCAGACTCACAACTGAAGCTACCAAGGATCCCAACTCAATCACACTACAACTTACACGAAAAGGTTTGCGACAGATCCTTCAGAAAGTTGAAGGGCGCTTAGTAGAGTGTTCAATCCGCAGCCGCCATAGCTCAGTCGGTTAGAGCGTGGGTCTAATAAGCCCAAGGTCGCAGGTTCGACCCCTGCTGGGGCAAATCTTTTGCACATTTTGTATTTATAAAATTTTCCACTTTTTTAAACCTTTGCTTTAGGCGAGTTTAGCGAAGAGTTAAATCGTACTGGGATACCATTCCCTGTAGATTCTAACCATGAACATCAAGGAGGTCGTCGATCACCGAGACGTCACCAACATCATCATAGTACCGGAAATCAACATTCTGGGAAAGGACGTCATGTTTCCCACTTGGATCTTGGAGCTTCAAACGCTGAGAAATGTCATTAATCAAAATATACTGATGGGATTTCGTCTTATGGATGGGATTTTCCTTACTTTCATTTCAACAGGGTAAAAAAGTAGCAGCCCGATTAGTTCTTCAAAAATTTCATATTTCAACAATTACTTCCTGTGTAAATGTATGATTTGAAAATGTTTATATAAATGTAAATGTGCGAGCTATGAAAAGAATTGCTTACCTTTCGGTGAAGATAAGTGATACATAAAATTAACTCTTCAGACTGGCGGGACAATTCCGATCCTCACTATATATCGGATGAAACTTCGTCATCTGAGGATTCTACAACCGATTCGGCCCCCTCAATTGCAAATGCTGGACATTTGCCAAGAGACCACCCAGCAAGAACGCTACCACCAATCGATATTATGTTCTTGGTAGACAGCTCAAGCAGCATTGGAATTACCAACTTTGATGCGGTTTGTTTGAAAATCGTTAAGTGGTAAACTAGTCGTATTGCAAAAGCAAGTAAACGTCATACATGAGGTTCGATGACTCTAAAATAGGGGTTATATTTACATAGATATGCTAGATTTTTGGGAGAAAAACAAGTATTTTATGAAAATTATCTGGTTTAGTGATGTTTTTTGTTTCAGATCAAAGTAAACATTAATCGAGTCTTAGAAGATATCGACATCAGTCCGGGACGGTCGCGCGTTGCTCTGGTGCAATACGCACAGGAACCAAGTGTAGTATTCGGGTTTGAAAAGTACTACTCACTAGAAAATGTTAAAAGTAAGAGATTATCCTATATAGAAGTAGAAAACATTGAAATTAGCTTGTTATGAATCTTTGGATAAAATCTTGGAGAACTAGGCCATACCTTTTTATTTTAATCCGTTGAAAAATCAATGGTTAGGCTCGGGAATTCCGTCGAGAAGAACTGTATCTTTGGTAAACTTATTAAATTTTAGGAGGTGTTAACCGTATGTCGTATACTGGCGGGGCTACAATGCTTGCTAAAGCCTTATCGTTTGCTTCTGGAATTCTTTATAAAGAACAAAATATGAAAGAACAAAACAGAAGACATAAACTAATGCCAACTCCAAGACACGACAGGTTACAGGTTAGTTTAGTGGTGAGAAAGCAGCGGTCTGTTTGGGAATTTCTGGCCCTCGTGCCGTCGAGCGGGCCACAGACTTGTGGCAGAATTCTGAATATGATTAAATAAGGTTATAATTTTTTAGAATTTAAACCATAATATTGTTTTAATGAGAAATTGTGTAATGCGGTGATTTGCAGCATTGAGTAACTTTCATGATTCGAATTACAAGTTTATTGACGTACTCTGAGTTACCCTCATGAAATCAGCAAAACCCTGACAAGACTCATGTCGCAATAATTATTTTCAGATTCTTTGCGTCGTCAGTGACGGTGCTTCAGATGACAACATAGACAAAGCTACTAACTATTTACATGAGAGACTACAAGTTAAGGTGAACAATAGAAACTAGTAAACTTTAAGAATAAGAAAATAGCAAAATATGACTTAACTACAATTTGTTGACCATTTTAAATCAATCAAGTACTGAATAATGTTTATAATTTATTTCCTAGGTTCTGGCAATGGTATCGAAAAGTTTTAACAAGGACAAGCTGGTAACAGTTACTCGATTTGAAGGATCTGTTTTTGTAATGACACAAAAAGAAAGTATTAGTATTTGGATATGGAGGCAGCAGGTTAGTCAGTTCTAACTTGAGTGAAGCATTAGATTAACTTTTGCCTTTTCAATAAAACTCCGCCTTCTACTTCTGAAAACATTTCTTAATCAAAACGTTAGACCATTTTAAATATATTGGAACGGCACAGTATTTGGCTAACATAACAAATTATTTAGGAACTCTGGGCGGAAAACTATGGTTCATATTTGGAACGAGAGAAATCCGTCATTCCAACGAAGAGAAGTAGAAAAGAATGAAACTAAATCAAATACAATATCTATTTATTTATTTTTGAGTGTTATTATGTGTCTACTAACCATTATATTATATCGTCATAGTGTAAAATACTCATTTATGTCTTTCATGAGTTGTGCTGTTAATAAACGTACCAATAAACATTATTTCATTTATAACAAAAGTATTGGAGTAATCTAAAAATAGATTAAAATGCGGTGGTGAGTTCTAAACAGTCATAGCTTTAAATTTGTAAGTCTTTCTGAAACTAATCCTTATATACTATTTGGAAATACTTTAGTGGATAGATCCTTTGCCTCATAATCTCGAGGTCGATGGTTCGAATACGCCCGAAGAAAGAATTCTTGCAAATCTCTGATCAGCCGCTTCCGCTCCCCAGGTGCTGTGCAATGGAGTCCTGGCTCCCTACCGTCCTTCGTCTCACTTCATCCTCCAAATATCTGTGATCTCGTGTTTCGTAAAATATGAATAAACAAACTTTAAGGCGCATCATTTTCTGTCTTTATTGTTTAGTAAAGATATCAACCGTCACCTTTTACGAAAAGGTTTTTGACTATTTGGTATTCCCAACAAGAGCAAGTTTAGCAAGCGCTAAATATTAACACAATATAAACCTAGGTTTTTGAACCTTGTAGTTTATTACTTTTTGACATTAATTATATCTCTAATGTTTTGTATCACATGATTATTTGGCTTTATCCATACCAACAAGAAGTTAGTTTATTATAACCTACAATTCCGTATCACTGTGTTGCACAACATCGCAAGCTGTTAAAGAAAAACAGAGTAGTTGTGAATATACTTGTTCAGCACACATAAAGTCTATTCAGGTAATAATCCTTAATTCATCTCGTTTTCGCTTTTGGTTCAATTTCTGCGAGGCAATCTCGTTTTTCGGTGGTTCAGGTGGTAGAATACTAGCCTCGAATATAGCGAAAGTGTCTCGGTCGCTTTCATAACTAGCCTGTTCCTAACCTAGTTCAAATCTCCCCAAACCTAACATACATAACAAAGGTAAAGAGATAAGATTTATTTACATAAAAGGAACAAGCTCCCGACAAAGGTTAGTTACAATACATAATTCCCGAAAGGGTAAAATATAAAATAGAAAGTGAACTACGTATAACTCGCCTGCCACAATTATGGTGCGCTTTTTTGGCTTACAGATCGTTAATCCCAAATTAAGCGCGATACGGTAGCATCGTTGTGGGACCATGCGGGGTTAGACCTTCATTGGAACTGGCTCAAATAACGCGCGAAATAGGTGCAACTTTGCAGCACAATACATGAGAAACTACAAAAAAGAACTATTCTAGTCGAAAACAACATTCCTCTTTGCATCACAGCGCATGTTAATCTGCAAAAAACAGTATTCAACGAAATGAAATTGATCTTCCGGGTATATGAAGGTACAGTGAACAAAACACAAGTTAGCAAAACACAAAATTAAAAATTGTAAGAGCAAAGCTTTCTGGATTGTAAGAGCAAAATTGAATGAGCAAAGCCTTCTTCTATCTTATTTGAGAATAAATGAGCATGGATGTTCCGAAAAAAAATATTCGCAAAAATATTTTGCCATACCTTTTTGGAACATGATACCAACGGAATTAAAATTGAGAAATTGCTGTGTGGACAAAACGGCTTTGCGACATTTCCCACCAAGTTCCCCCCGACCTAGAGACGCTAATTGAACATTTAATTATTTCAATGCATGGACAAATAATAATAATAATAATATTTATTCAGAATCGGTTTGATCACAGGTTGTGAGATCTTAAGTCCGCTGAGTGGTTATT
>JAQGAV010000071.1:0-53820 GCA_034691345.1 Phasmarhabditis papillosa | reverse complement strand
CGTGATATTTATTTATATTTATATATATATATATATATATATATATATATATATATATATTCTACAAAAGTTTAAAGGACTTTCAAATTCAGATGAAACTGACAAGTACCAATCAATAATAAATCTGAGTTTCTACTTTTTTGACGAACGCCTTACCTGCTACTGCTAACAACGCAATAAAGCCTATCCTCAAAAGTGTACCCATGGTGCTTTACTAAATTGAACAGATCGGTAAAACGCTATGCTATGAATTAAGATTGAATTCTAAACTCAACAAAGGCCATAAAACCAAACCTTTTTTATAGATAAAAGTCTAAACTAAAATGATTGTCGCCCAATTGGTAGGACTTCTTTGCAACCAAACTGTCCCCCACTCGCCCACTCTCAGTGCTTATATAGGGAGCTGATAAACGAATTAGTGATGTGAACAACCATCCTAAATCAGAAGATAAAACTAAAAATCAGTTGAGACGGAAAGATTATAGCCAACATATGAAAAAAGAACGGTACTGTCTATTCCTGGGATAGGAAGACACAGCCCACGCCTTCCGATTTTCGCTCTTAGCGAAGAATAGTACATGGTCGATCCTTTATTTACTATATAGATTGCAAAAAAAATTGTGATTAGCATCATTTGATTAGCCCTAAACCCAAATATCTTATAGCTAACCAAATTATAACAGAAGTAATACAACTGACTGGAAAAAGAGCACGACAAGTAGCATTGTTATACTTTGTTACCAGTCCGTTGTATTGACGATAATTTTTTGAACAAAAATACTTGGTCGTTCGAGATTTCGCGAGAAATTGCGGAATGGAAGGATGTAATGGAAATGTTTAACAGAAATAAGTCTTATAGTTGCTTCATGCATTTGTTTAGACTCTTTTTAAAATTAGATATTTCAAATTTGTGAATCCATTGGTTAAACTTCTGACAGTAACAGAGCCAACTTAGTTTGCGGTTCGATTTGATTTCTCCCATTTTCTCGAGTAACATGATGGCCCTGAGCTTTTCAGTCAGTGCTACAATGAACTTAAACAATTGTGGAAATATTTTAAAAATTACAAACACTGTTAATGCATACAAACCCCTGATAATGAACTCAAGCACAGGGGTTTATCATAGTTACTGGTAAATAGCTTTGAAAGGTTTCGGTTATCAAACTCTTACTTTTTACATAATCGAACTTAAAATTTCTAGTACAGCTTTGAATCTAATATCTCAATGGCATTGTTGTTTGTTGCTTGAAAAACCACAAGGCCATTGAGATATTGGATTCGAAGATGTACTAGTTATGGTGATTAAATGTTTCGTGCACTTAGATACTTGGATTAGAGATGATGTAATTGGGTTAAAATGTCTGTGACTACTATGAAAGTAAAAAGTATTCAAAAGATAATACTATTTTTATAAAATCTGATTCTCTTGTTGATTCATATTTCTCTGTGCAATCCAATACTCTTAGGATCGAGGTTTGAGAAACAGTGGCAACATAAAACAATCAACGTCAAAACTTTAAAAATCACAATTACTGTATATGTTGCTAATTCTTTATCCAATCCGGAAATTCTCATAGATTATCGGTTTTTGAACGACAACGACAATGTACATCGCACGTTCGCTATTTTTCTCCAGTTTTGATTCAATCAGCTGAACACTGCATTTTTTCTTTAGGAAAGTGTCCAGCTTCATTGTTCCATTTTTTATTTTCCGATGCTAATCTTGTTCTAGACGTTCAAATATTTGAACTGCGTGTTTTCGCGCCTGTTTTCGGTTTTCAGTTCGCGCGGGGCTCGTCAACCCCTTAGCAATCTCTTTTGAAAGTTCCATATTCAAGGACACCCGCGACCGTTGAGTTTTCACCGGCTGCCTACTAAAACAGCGCCGGTTATTTAGGTGTGAGTAGCGGTCAGATTGATCGAAATCTGTTTTTGATGAACAATTTTACTCCATTTTTCTAATTTACTCTATTTTTACTACTTCGTTCCAATAACGATGCAATATAAATGTGTATTTTCTAAAAGAATATGTTTTCTCTATAGTTGAAACATTTGTTATACCAAGCAATCCGTTTCGTCTTTGCATTTTCCCCGTTTTCAAAAGTTATACAAAAACTTTTCAAAATTAATTGTAATGTACAATACAATATAATTGACAATCCCAAAAATTCAAAATTTTAAATTATACTTGGAAACTATGGAAGCTAACTACAACCTATGATCTACACCTATTAACTTCTTTTCAATGTAATGAACGTTTATTGTTGATTTATATAATTATCTCTATTTTAAAATTTTACGCTTCCGATATTTCAGTCCATAGTTCCAATAAACCATAAACTGAATTGACTCGCAAACTACATATCTATCAAATACCAGTTTTCCAGGAAAAATTAGCATATGAAACGCAGACCAACGGAAATTCCAATTGAATTCGATCGTTGTATTCTTTTACACGTTCACTGATTTATTAGAAATATTATTTTTATTCAACAAAGAAAGAATTACCAACAATCCAATACGATAAATTATTGTAAACCTTAAGATTTAGTGAAGTCACTGTTCCAGCATTTGTGGATTATTTTTAATTGTATCTTAAACGAACAGCAACATATTGTATCAGTTGTTCCATAAAATTTGCTCAAGAATAACTGATTTGAAATGTTTCTGAAAAGTATTTAGGCGATAGAACAATAAAACATGAATTTCTCATCAGTAGAACATTGAATCCAAAACAGTTAAGAATTTGTATGACTGTAAAAGAATTTCACAAGGAACATAATTTAGAACTTAAACTATCTTTTGCAAGTTTTCTCCCACTCCGTTTCATGTTTGTTTGCAACTTGCAATTTAAAAGATGTATGTCAACAACCCATTTTTCAAAGCTCATTCTGAGATCTGAAAAAAATGAAAACAAGTTGAAATCGTGCAACTTCCATTCAGCAAATCAAACGAGAACAATTAAGAAAACTCATCAGTCAGCCTAACTCTATCTTTGTTAATGATACAACAAGGTTTTCTTGACCTGAGCCCCGTCTCCCGCAGTCTTTTCTCTAACTATTTGCGCGCGAATTATATGGACCGTGCGATCGATTTTCTAGACCATCCTAGCGCGCCTTATTCCTTTTTTGAAATTACCGACTAAGGGGCTTTACCCAATTTCTTTGTGTTTTTTCATTGACTTGCTGGATATTTCGAAGAAAAACTACAAGTATTCCAGTAATGAAAAATCTTTAAGTTTGAAAAAAGCTTAAGTTGTACAGTAGTTGTAACTGCGATATCCAATCCCTCCGATATTCAAGATTATATATTATGTTCTGATTTTGGTCTATGCTGTATTTGTTGGGTTTTCACTATTTGATTTGGCAAATTCGGTTAATTGGTTTGTTTATAGGTGCTGTTATCAGTTTAAAAGATACCGAAACTTCGGAATACAAAGTTAAACTTTTTAAATAAACCAGAAGTACAGAAAATACTGTTCATTCACGGATTCACTTCTAGTCTAAATTCGGGAAACATTTCAATTTCTTTTCCATTTATGTAGTAGGAATAAAGTTCAATTAACTAAAATATTGCATTTAAAGAAAGAACTTTTGCAGAAAATCAATATCTTCTAATTTGTATTAGTCCTGACACCTCAGAAGAGTAACCGTTATTCATCCACTAAGACAGAATGAATCACTTTGGTATTTTGTCAGTACAAAAGGGCGCGTCATGACAAAAAAGGTTGCATAGAAAAGGGCTCAGGTGCTAAATAGCAGTACAAGTTCTCCACAAAACGAAGAATACGTTTTATAATTATAATTTCATACAAATTCTTTTTTATATTTTTGTAATGCGTATATTCACACGGCTTTTGACTTAAAGCAAATTCTGAAAGCGAAACTTTTTACCATTCTTGCTGTACTATAATGCTTTGAGGCTGCAATATGGAATATTTTTATTTTTCATTTTAATGTTCCTAGGATTTATCACGTTTGTAATTATAATTGCAATTTAAATAACAACATTTGGTCAACTCAATATCGTTCAATTTTCCATATAATTACCGCTTTTGTAACTTTCTGCGGAGGCTCATTTGTCAATCTGAATGGCAAACAAAGGGAATGTAGTAGCCTCGGCATAACTTTGTTTTTTCTAAATATATAAGTTATATATATAATATAACGATCGTATTTGAAGTTAAACAACAGTATTAGTACATAGCGTCTTTAAGATGTCAAGCTATTGAATTGAAATGTTTTTGAGTTTTGTAAGTAAAGCAATGGTAAACTAATATAATATATACCGGAACTTATGGTTAGTAGAAAATAGATTATTTGAAGACAGAATTATTCTGCTTGTCACCACGCAGTAAAATGACAATATTTCTAGCCGATGCTTCAACATCAACTACACATACAATGCTGTCAGTTATTTACAATATTCAGTCCGTTATAGATATTTATATTTACACGAAGTCTGAATCATCACTTCATTTTTCCTTCTCGCATAGTTTACATTTTCCCGTTGCAAGCGGATTAACACCGCAAAAAGCGTTAAGTCTACTTTTGGCATGAAAATGAACAGTTTGAAGTGAAGCGTCGAAATATTTTACTAAAACCATTCAGAATGGGCAACTTTGATCGTTTAGCTAACAATAGAAAAGCTAACAACATTTGAACTAACTTTTATTTTTTGGAAAACCCGCGGTTCTAAACTTTTTTTACATTTCTTAAATATGTAATTCTGTTGAATGGTTGTACGTTTCAGTTAATATCAACAAACCGTAAATTTTTAAGTGACAGTAAGCCATTGTGATTATACCTGATATAATTTCGTATTATCAGGATTGATTTGATAGTTCCGCAGTTTTAATTGAGAATGTGAGGATGTTCCTAAAAGAACTATGAATTTCTCAGACCATTATACCTTTATAAACTGTTTCAATACTGTATTTTAACATTTTCCTTACTTTTTTGGTTAACTGAGTCATAAGTCTGTTATCAGTTGGTTGCCTTGTTGGGGTCCTTGCGCCCCCTATCAAAGCGCAACCGAGGGCGTATTGCCTCTATAGTCATCATTCAATGTTTCCACGAAAAAGAAGACTTTTTACCTTTTTGATGGGTTCCGACAGGAAAAGTTTGTTTGAACAACATTTCATTTCAACTTTTTTTGGCAGCAGGGGTTACTGTACCTATGCATTTGACTGTGCGAAAAAAAAGATCAGCAATAAGTTGCGGATTTCTTACGTTGCATCATTATTGTTATCGAAGGCATAAGTTGTAGCTACTAAACATTGATTATATAGTCTTTGAACGGTTAAAACTACCATTCAAAAATTCTTTTCCATAAAACTCCGATAAACATAGCTGCATATCTAGCAATGTTTCAATATGCTATTCAATGAATTTCAACGAACAGCCTAACTTGCATTTTGCCCCCATAAATTCCTTAGAATCCTTGCATAACACGCTTAACGTCGGCATTATCACCTTCTTTTGGTATTGATTGCTTCTGCAAATATTGATGCCGTCCCATATCAGAGCCTATATTTGAAACTTCCATTCGACAAACAAACTGTAGCTATTTTAGTACATTTTATGGTTTTCTGTTTTTGTGCTACTAAAGGAAATATTGTTTATCTTTGCTGTTTATGATAGGGTTGCATTTGTTTAAGTTCTAAAAAGAAGTAGTTATGCTAGGATTTGAAAACGGAAAGATGATAACAAAAGTTGAATTAGATGTAATCTTTACATCACCTAGATTTACTTCAACCATATTTGTTAAATGTTTCAAAGATTATTTTCTGTTGAGAACTATTGTTAGGCTAACAGAATTTAAATATATTACACTTTTGAAAGTACCGAAAGTCTTCGTTCACAGTGTTACTTCACTCATATTTGTAAAGTTTACATTCGAATATTTTTAAAAATAAACGTTTTACGCCATAATAGCCTAGATTTGTTAATTTATTTTTGTTATTCTCGTTTTCATAACAAGCCTTTCGGCCTTTTTGGGCGCTCAAGCGTCTGTGCTCGAGATAAACACAAGCTAAATTGAGCAACAACACATTCAACCAGCACCGCAGCCAGAGTCTCCGTGTTAAGCAATTATACTGTAGTATGAGTGATATGCGGATTAACCTTTGATAGGAGTCCTTGATCATAAATGAAAGCTCAACAGTTCTGAAATTTACAACATGCTTTTTACAACGGTGTAATTTTTATATTGACTCAAATAAGCACAGACTTAGGACAACATTTTTAGTCATATCGCGTTTACTAGATTGGAATCTATTTTGAGTTTATCGACAAAACGTTATTGGAAAAACTAATTAAGGCACAACATTTTTGTTATACATTAAGGCATGAAACTTTTCAAATTCGAAAAATCTTTCGCTCCTCTTGCCGAATCACTCAACTTGCTCTAATTGTTGTAAATACATGAAGTATAGATGTAACACAACACTTTTCTTTAACCATATGCTATATGTTTTTTATTCTACGATCTTACTCACGGACCAGTACGGTGCCATAATTCAGCAGACCATTAATTGCCTCAACTTTGCGCAGAGCCCATCAATATGGCGCCCGCACCAGATTGTCCTCTGTTTAATAATGAGTTCTTAGCAGTGACGAAATGGTTGTGTTTTTGGCTTCTTTTCAGGATCACAAATACATTTGTTGAAGTTTTCATTTTCAATGTGACATTATCGCTCTTTACAAAGTTAGAATTTTCACTGTGATGAAGTTGGTAACCAACTAATGCAAGAATTGTTCAGTTTTAAGCCAATTGAACTGTTTCGTTCATTCGTGGTTCTTTGTAATGACTTTTTATATGAGCAATGTATGCTATTACTTATTTTTAAATCGCATCCGAACAACAAGATAATATTACAAAGGATTCTTCTCAAATCTCAAGAAACCGCAAGAAACATTTTAAATCCTCTGTCTCTGCATTTAGCATATCTGCGCTGGAGATTGAGCTCTTCATTGAATGCAACCTAGATTCTTCCGACTAAACAAATCTTCATACCAGGAGCGTGATTTTCACCCAAAGAAACTTTTGATTACCCTTGTCATTCGCATGTTGTCACCCTTTGTTTACCGTTCTCTGGGTTGTTCGCGCCCTTCTAAACACAGGGTGTCAATTAGATCTAGCGAGTTGATTACTGGCAGTGCAAACGTTATTTTTGGACATTTGCAACATTCCTAGAGCGTTTTGATACACTTGAGTTTGTTTTTGTATTATTCACATATTTGTTTCGAAATAGCAAGAAACTACTTTAACTACATAACATCATCCATCTTTAAAGCACACAGGATAAAGTTCAGTTGTTAAACAGTAAAAGTAGAAACTATTTAAATTGTTCTAAATTTTATACAAACTAAATTATAAAATGTATTTAGCGATTAGTTGACAATAACCGTCATATTCTTTGAATTCAATACTAATTCATTCAGAATTAATATATTCGAATGAACTACCTACCGATCCTCAAAATCAAAACTGAAACGGTTTCTGTCAACCACTGCTTCCTATAAAATTTAGGATACCTTTAGCATTTTAGGACATAGGATAGGTTTATAAGTTATTTTCTCGAATCTTGCAACCTAGGTAAGATCCATCCATATCTAAGTAAGTTCGTAATATGTCATATTGCTTAATAACTAGACTATTCCAATTACGAAACGACAATTTGAATATAAATGTATTTTTATAGCATTCATTAAGAATATTTTTACAATTCTACATTTTCCATCCGTCAATTGAATGTCTAACTGTTGTCATAGATTGTGTGCCCTATTGTTAATCCCATAGCAGGCTCTTGCAGTCTCGCGCCCCTGTGCCAAATCAACAATGACTGTGTTCCACTGCTGCTGATTTGTAGAATAGGCAGCAACACGTGATCATCGGACTTTCAACAATTTACTTAGTTGTGATTTTCACTCCTCCACTTCAACGTTAATTGGTCATAATTATAATTACGTATGGTTCTAAAAATTCTTCTTAAAGCTGAATTCTTCCATATAAGTATGTTTGCTATTTGCTCCGGTTAAAGTTTGTAAACACAGCCTTCATCCATGGCAATCTCTGCAACATTCCGTATTCCTAACTTACTCACACCCCATACCAAGTTCACCAGAGCTCGGGGGTCTACTGCTTATGTATTTTTGTAGAGTGTTATTAACTATTTGATATATATTTGTATTTAATACATCTTTAACGAAGACTAAAATTGAATAATTGAATCAAGAATTTCAGTGAATTCTAGAACCAATATGTTGACTTTAGTTCCTAAAGTAAAATTGTTTATGATTTTCTTATTTCAATATTTGATCCTATTATTTTCATTTCGGTTTCAAAACTTTAAAATATAGTCTCGTCTGGTCTTGGCTTGCGGTCGGCAGGCAATAGGGGTTAATTCAACGGGGCGACCGATATGGTATAAATGGGCTAGTTATTGAAAGTGTATCGATTTAACGTTGCAAGTAGTTTGCAGGGGCAATGGTCAGAACTAAAGAGCGTCTAATAGTTAGTAGGTCAATTAACTCACTGTTATTTAGCTAATAAACGTTATATTACACGTTTTGCCTATCATAAATATTAAAATAAAAATACTTTTCAACAAAACTATCTCCGAGTTATTTTTGCGAAGACAGAATCATAGAGATTTGGTAGCTATCTACCAAATTCTACCATCTATTGATCTATTGAGCTATCTGTTGATCTACCAAATATGTTGTTTTCTGTTAACTCAAATAGCTTTTTAGCTGCCCGAGCAGTTGTGGATTATTGCCCGGGCAGGCTCAAAACTGCAGGGGCATCCACCCGGGCGTTTCTATGCTACGATTATAGGTTCCCAGCGCGAATCTTGGAGAGGAACAGTATTATATAAAACTAAATCTGTAGACTGGGATCCTTTTCATTAAAATTAATAAATTTAAACCTAGCATACAGACTGCTGATACACCTTATCTTCTAATGATTCATATGTCCATATTTTGTTTATTAGCATGCGTTCGATATAGAACAAGGTAATAGCTAAACATGTAAAAGATTGTTTGGTTATACTAATCGTGGATATTCTCAATTCTATCTTCTTGCTGTCATCATAGTTTATCAATTATATAAAAAAGGAACAGAAAACAACCAATGTACTAGAATTGTCTTGTTGTTATTGCTTAAAGAAGTGCGTTTATTGAAGCTTTGCACTACTAGCTGATCTTAAACCCACGTGCCAATTGATTTTCTACTGTATGTATTTTTGCGGAGTAACTTCTTGTTATAGCCATTGGAAAGAGATATAATCCATACATTAAGAGAACTTTGCTCAATAGGGTTTTTGTAAATTCGAAAAACATTTCTTTTGTGTAAATTGATCAGCTCAGCAATTTTCCATTGACCTCTGTTGAAAACAGTAAACTACAGATTTAGGTTCACAAACTCTGTAAACATTACTATATTAGATCAACATGTTCCTATGAAATAACCGTATATTGAATTAAAAGCGCACATTAATTTTCTATCTCTTGTAAACACAACAATTTTATTGATTTTGTACACAAACCAGCCGTTTTTGTGCATCTTTCACTGGTTTGTTTAATTTGGTCAAAACGTTGTAATCGGAGCGTTCGACCTCCGTCCGGTGTGTTCATTTAGTGAAATCGCCGGTACTAAAAGGAAGTGGGCGTGGCTTCGAACCTCTTGTGAACCCTTGTTGTTTTAGGGCGCATTTTCTACATCGGGTCGGCTTTCCTAAAGCGATTCAACCCGGACTGGCTAGCCTTTTTACTTTACGAGTAACATCTAGAAGTCCCAAATTAGTAGTAGCCGGCCACTTTTATATGCGTCTTACTGCAGTCGATTGGCGCATATTTGAACTGCCTTGACCCAAGTTGCGTGATCGCAGCGGCGCCGTCCATCTCTACCGACCATAACTAGTTCTTAACTATATTCTATCGGACGGAGACATCATCTTATTATCTATCTATATCTCGCATCTTCTATAGGTTATACACCTTTCCGGCCGCCGGGCTAGCGCATACCACATTCCGACCACCCAAGACTATAATTGTTTTCGCTAATAATATTTCTACTATTCGTGGAATCTCGAAAACCCCTCATCTCATCGATTTTGTTGATGAGCTGTTAATAATTATCTAATAATTCACAATGTCTTACGTGTATTCAGCGGCGATTTACTCGCCAGGAGAGGGTAAAACCGTTCGTAATTTGGAAGGTATGTTGGTTTTTATTAATAGTTTTTATGTTATTATTAGTTGATACCTGGTTTAAAAACAATAATTATCATAAATTTATATTTTAACAATGTTTTTATGACAAGCAAATGTTTGATGTCCATGATATAACTAAACTTATACAACAGTGACTTCTCTAACACTTTACCTTTATAGCCTTATAGGGCTGTGCATAACGCATCTTCATAAAATCTATTCAATTTGTTTATTAATTAAGATTAATTCATTTTTAATTTATTGATTTGAATTGTTGCAAATATATATTAAACATTTTCGTTGAACTATCGTTCAATGAATAGAGGTATCAACCTTTCTAAAGCAATTGACTTCGATTAACTTCTGGATTTCATAATTTCAAGTAAACTCTTAGTTTTTTTCTAATTTTAACAGTAAATTAAAAAAAAAATTCAATTACAGCATTTCTGCTTTATTTTAATCTTTACAAGTATCGTAAGCTAAAACATTACGTACGTTCAAACCCACATCGATAGTAAGTTCAATCTATCTTTATTTTGTGCCGTAAACTCTCTTAAAAACCTTACAACTATACATGTTTTTGCTGCTTCCGGTTTTATTGACTATTTGCTATCATGCTTAAGGAATTCAAACGACTGCCACAGCGTTTTAGTCCTTATCGGCTTGTAACTGCCGCGCCCAAGTTAAACCGCCGCTGTTGTGCAATTATTGACTGTTTTAAGCAACATCATTATATATTTATTATTAGTAAAATTATTTGATACAAGTTTATAATAATTATGCTATATAGATGAGTACAGTCTTTCTACTAGCGAGAACTGACAAGCATGATGATAAAAAATGTTCTTGATATGCTTTATGAAAGGCAACAATATATCATGAATTAGAGCCTACTTATTCAAAACTTAATTTTATATTGGCTTATTTATATTTCATAATATTTATAAATCGTTAAGATTTCTGATAGATCAAAGATTACCTTTCCTTCCAAGCATTCACTTTAAACCACTCTGAAACATTTCAGAACCTATAAACAATTGTTCTACGTCTCTTGCAATTAGCCTCTGGCTATACTGTATTATTATTTTATCATTATTACTATATAAAATGTAAAACCTGAACTTAGTTAATGTTTAGATCAAGCGTGCGGCTGGAGGAACGAAATCGCGACCAGTAGAAGCGGAATCGATTTCGAGAATTTGAACGGTGAAGGGAAATCCGAAGATAATAACAACGTACAAGCCATGCCTCGCTATGAAGTACAGGTAAATACTTTAAAAAGTAATTTAATCAAAAACACCTAAACTTGAAAACGTTGACTTTTTTCTTACATTCTGATTTAACTACCGAGCTTGAGCATACTTATGCCAGGTGACAAATTAGTTTAGCTGAAGATAATAAGAATAAATAAAAAATAAGAGTTGTAAACTGAAAATAACCACAAGCGAGATTTCTAACATCAACACTTTTTTATTGATTAATAGATTGAAAAAAATAGATAGGTGATTGAAATGCTTCATCATTTTGTAAAAAATCAATCTTATCCAAATTTCCAGCAAATAAAGCTCATCCACTTGTTATAATAAGGATTAACACCAAGTTTATCGGATTTGAAAAATGCATTAATCTGACCGGCGGGTCGCATTCATTCGCTCCCATGTAGTACAGTTGATCAACATCCCTTAACAAAATGCACCACGATTTCTAAAACAGATCCCCGTCCCAATTTTTTGAATTCTATGATTTTTATTGGTTCCAAATTTGATGAGCTCTGTGACCGTTCTATCCGAACCCCTTCACGAGATCAGCAATATCATCCCGGACCCTAAAAATGTGACAGAAGACCCGAAACTATCGCGAGCCAGTAGTCTACCACCATCACCAGTAGTTCGAACCCGGGTTTTTTCCATACATCTAAGATTAGCTAAACGTAGAAAGACTCAACCTATTGAGTTAACCGAAAGGCCACCAGGTCCACATCTTTTGAGAACGGTAATTTTCTGAAGTTCCAAATATAGTTAAATTAAAAATTAATTCCAATATTCGATTATCATTTCATTTTAATTGCATACGACCCCTGGATGCAATTTGAACTGTTTCAAACAGCTTGATAGAATGTAAACGTGAATAGCATTAATCTGATGAGCCATCACGCAAAATCAACCATGATCTAACAATTTTCAGCACCGCGTTCCGGGCAGAAACGGTCTTGGTACTCCACAGGGCTCGGCACCCAGTCCACGAGAAGATGATGATGTCTACGTGAACGAGACACTCTTCTTCGAAAGAAGCAGAATTAGGCAACTCCAGGTAAATATGATATTGATGAACAATGAACATAGAAATCATTTATTTATATGAAAATGTTATATTTGTATTTATCATTGTGTTTTTAGGACGAACGAGTTAACATTCAAAAGAAGACATTCACAAAATGGTGCAACTCTTTCTTAAGTCGGGTATGTTATTAGCAATTTGAGTTTAAACCTCGCTTGAAGGCGTGTACCTGTCGTTCAAACCGTAACAATTCTGAAGTTTAGTTCAGAAACCCTATTATTTTTCGTCAGACTATATATATTTTTAACAATTATAATCCATTGCATCCCACTGTACAGTTTGACCTGGTTACTCTCTATGGTGCTAGATTTTTTTGCTGATATTGCCGGCCGAGGTCCGTTCGCGCGTTCGCATTGCTTACAGATGAAGAGATTTGAATATAAACGGGTACCTCAGTTTTTGACAACGACTGTCATTGGAAGTCTCTAAAATACCAGAAACACATTTACATTTAGTAAAAACATTTCAAATTTGGATGTTCCTAGACTCAAAATTATGTATTGCGTTTTCAAAGAAGATTTGTCAAAAAAAAATCTATAAACTGTGTCATTGCGGAAAAGAGAATTGGAATATGGCATGAATTCTAAAGTTTCGAACAGTTAAACCACAAAATAGCCTTTCTAAATCGTACGGAATAAAAAAGCACCGCCCATTGAGTGTTAAACGCATGCTAAACATATCTGGCGTACTTGAGTGGTTGACCATATTTGCTTGTGGATGAGTGTTTCTATGAGGGGTCCATTTTAGCACACTTAACTTTTTTGAATTTTGTTGTTAGAGACCGTAGACCAACTAATCGGTATGAATATAAGTTCATTTCGGGCAATTTTAATATGATATCAAATTTTTGTGATAAATTTTTTATTAGACCTATCATATATCCTAAACCGTAGGCAATCTTAATCTCAACACCGCGACTAAACCAACGCACCCGTGCAATTTACCCGCCAAATAGGGGCACTGTTTTAACGGCTAATCTATAAGGTCATGGTCAGCTGGTAAAAAGTGAAGAGGAAATATAGTCTTAAGATAGAGGATTGAGTAAAAGTGAATAGTGTGAAGGACTAGAAAGTTCTTTGACTAGATAAACTACATAGCTTGCCAAAATCGAATCTGTTCCGAAGTTTTGATGGGATTAAAAACCTAATGATAACAAACGCAAAAGTATATTTTCTTTGTTAATATTAGATAACATTATTGAACTGTTAATTCTACGTGACATAATTAGGCGAATTAGGTCGAACAGTTTTTCTATAAATGATATGATGTTAAACGTATGTTGATAAAATGCGATCCGTAATGTATGGGTAGAACAAAACACGAAAATTTGAAATTGATATATATGAACCGGGAACATCTGAAGTCTCTTTGGAAATTTACGAGAATAAAATGTTTCGAGATCTATTATTTTGAACTGTTATATGTGCAGGCAATTCGTTGAGAGCATCCAGAAGGAGTAAATGAAATATTAGAACCAGTTTAGTTTAAACAAATTATTCAAAATTTGTGAGACACTGATCTTTTCAGCAAAGACTAGAAATAAATGATTTGTTCGAAGATCTTGGGGATGGCGTCCTACTTATGAAGTTGCTGGAGACAATCTCTGGCGAAAAGCTAGGAAAACCAAATAGGTACGGTTTAATCTCAAACAGTTTAACGAGTATGGTTCATCGAACTTCAGCATATTTGTACATAGTTCGCTGAAAATTATAGGGTTTCTGGGACCAGGAAAGAATAGGTTACGTTTGCGTTAGGTTTCAGAATATTTATCCAAACTATTCTATAAACCTTATATTTCAAAGAAAACAACACCGTACTATTGCATTCATTGGATGAACACCTTATCCATCCTTGAAGCATTTGAAACTCATAAAAACCAATAAAATTCAATTTCTCAACTGTTCCAGGGGTCGTATGCGTGTACAGAAGGTCGAAAACCTAAACAAGTCACTGGACTTCCTTAAACGAAAGAAGATTCAGGTAAGATCCAGAAATTTATATAATTCTAAAGTTCTATTGGTCAATTTGAATTTTTGGATTAATTCACACGCATTCTGCTGCTTTTTGCCTATTTTATGTGTATTTGCGAGGTGTCACCTTTTCCCGAACGGGTGGTCTGTTAGTGGTCTATTTTGTTATTGACAGTCGGTTTACGTGATGTTTGTACTGGACCGCGACAAGCAACTACCAAACCAGCGACCCGAAGCTAACCGCGGTGAAAAAAGGAAATCCAAAGAAGCGGAGCGTAATTGGGATTAAGAAAAATTTAAAAAACTGAGCTAAATTGAAACCCATGCGGCGAAATGTCGCAGTTCATAAGAAACTGCTATTATCTCTTACATAAACAATGCAGAAAATATCATGCTGTGCATTGTGATTATTAAAGTATCAAGTTTAGAAAGTTGGCAAAGTAGTTGTAGTTTTTGAGTAAGGTACAATTCTGAAATGTTTCTTTTACTATCACGAAACTGCACACCAATTGGAGATAATGAACAATTCATATATAATAATAATATAATATATAAAATATACTATTATAATACATTACTATTATAGCTTGAAAACATCGGTGCTGAAGACATCGTGGATCGTAATGAACGTCTAATTCTCGGGCTGATTTGGACAATCATTCTTCGTTTCCAGATTGATACCATCGTTATTGAGGTAGGTAAAAAAACGTTCCTTATTTGTGAAAACCACTTTTAAAAACATAAGTTAGCTTCTAAGAAAATTATTCTAGAACAAGTGAAATACAGGCTCATGAAATAGTGGCTTTGTATTTGTTGGTTAATCCTTATGAAATATAAATCGTAACATCCGTACTGATATTCGTTTAACCTAAATAATTCAAAAACTTGATAAATTCGCTGAACAAAACATGATTGGACTTTTATAGGATGAGGAGGAACGTGGTGAGCGTAGACAAGCCAAAGATGCCCTGCTTCTGTGGTGTCAACGTAAAACCGCCGGCTATGCTAACGTTAGAGTTGAGAACTTCACGACTAGTTGGAGAAATGGATTGGCTTTCAATGCTCTTATCCACTCTCATAGGTAAGATTTACAATATATTTATGAGTTTTTAATCGTGGAGGCATCTGAATTGTAGAAAAATGCAACATTATAATGATAACCATGACCCCATGTGTTTTACCCTTAAAATATATATATCTGCAATCAAAATGTTTCGAATCAATGCAAATATAGACAACCTGGAATACTTTAATTAATTTGGTTTTTTTATCAGCAAAATCCTAAATAAATTTTAAGTATACAAATTCAGACCTGATCTTCTCCACTACGATGCTCTTAATCCCAATGAGCACATTGCAAACCTCAACAATGCATTCGAAATTGCCGAGAAGAAACTTGAGATTGCCGTGAGTTCTTTAGCAAATTTAAGTAAATAAGTAAATAAGTTGAACAAATCCAACTAATAAATTAGTATATAAAGAGACAAGTCCCTTAAAACATTCACTCAAACATCGCACTGATTTTTTTTTATGTTTTTCGTTTTTAGTTTAGTATTCCCGGAAAGGATCGAAGTAACTTTCTTTGTTAACTGTTAAACAGTAAGGTAGTGACAATGATAGTCAAACACATTAATGAATAGAAACATAGCATAAACTTTTTTATATTAACTTTAAGTAAGAATTAGAACTTGCCAGATTAAATATGTTTTTCTAGAGCCTTCTCGATGCTGAAGATGTGGACACGGCTCGCCCTGACGAGAAGTCCATTATCACCTATGTATCCCTTTACTACCATCATTTCGCTAAACAGAAGACCGAAATGACCGGAGCCAGAAGAGTCGCCAATGTGAGCTGAAGAATAAGTAATATGAAAAGATAAAAAAGAATAACCAAAATTAACAAGACGACACAATTACACAATCTATCGGTAAATTAGTAGTAGCTCACTACAGTTGTAATACGCTGAGAAGGTTAAAAAACGGGTAAAATCGCGACAATTAATTTTTTCGTCGTGGATAACCTGGTGATTCCCAGATTTTCCGGAGCGATTCAGTTCAAGCTTTACTAATGACATTTTAACAATCCGAGATCAGAAAAAAAACGAGAATACAAAAACGAAAATAGAATACCTATAAGAACTGTTCTAGATTGTCGGAAAATTAATGACAAGTGAAACTATGGAAGACGATTACGAACACATTTCATCAGACTTGCTCAGATGGATCAAGGAAACTATTGCTATTCTAGATAGTAGAAGGTTAATAGATCGTAGAATTGGACGGCCGGGCCCGGTGCGGCGGACCTTTTGTTCCTCAAAGCAAGGACCTTCTTTCAGTCAGGCCCATATAAGAGTATCGAAATTTATTACTTAAAAAAGGGATTGGAACATTTATTGGTTCTACAATTGATTACATCCTAAATTTATAAATACGGTCAAAATACTTTGAAACATTTCAATTTCACTGAGTAGTTTGGCAGATAAAAATCATTACAGTTATCAAGATATGATTATTTTCCATCTCAATTTATTTCATTCGATTATTTCCAGATTCCCAAATTCTCTGAAAGGAATGAGCGAGGAGCACGCTCGCTTTAACGCGTTCCGTACCCAGGAGAAGCCGCCAAAATACAAGGAAAAGGGAGAACTAGAGGCTCTTTTCTTTACTGTACAAACTAAGAGAAAGGCTATGGGAAGAAAACCATATGTTCCACCTCAAGGTAAGCGCTCAACCAAAAAAAGGGGTTTGATATTTTAATATATATGTTATACATTTAATAGGTTTTTGATAATTTACCTTATTTTCGAAAAAAAGGGGGAACGACTCTCTATTCAGTAGGCTATTTATATTCTTACATGTCTTGTTTTGAAACGTTTATATATCAAACAGAGAGATTATTAAATGTCTAATATTCCTATCAGCCCAAAAATGTCTACTTTACAAAAAAAAATGCATAATAACATTTTTGTAAACGTAGTACTGTATGAATTTCCCACAGTTTATTGATGTTGCAGCCGTTATAACTACACAACGGGTGACTTGCACATATTTAATTGCCAGACATGGGTATAGCCTACAAAAGTGTATTAAAAGTTAGACGGTCGATGGTACTGTATGAAAAAAGTAACACCAGTAAAAGCATTGCTCAGGCTTCTGAAAAGATTTCTTTAACTACCTGGAAAATTTTAAAGATAAATGAAGAATTGATGAATTAGTTTATTATCTTATTTTAGGACTATTCATGCATGATATTGAATCTGCATGGGAGGCTTTGGACAAATCTGAGAATAACAGACAACTTGCTATCATCGCTGAACTTCAGCGCCAGGAGAAACTAGAGCAAATGGCTCAACGATTCCACAAGAAGGCTGGTCTGAGAGAGGTGATTTGTAATTTGTATAACATTGAAGTGGATATGCAAAAACTAAAGATTTGAAAAGTTTCAAGGTTTCATAAGTGTTCGGTCAAAGGTTTTTAGAACAGTGGAAACAGCTCCTCTCGGAAATTGTAGTATTTTCAATTTGTTTTGTAATCTTACAGACCATTATGCAAAATACACTTTCAGACCTGGTTGAGAAATGTGCAAGTTCATTTGGACGAGATGGACCACGGACGAACCGCAGCCGAAGTCGAGAAGGCTGTCAAGAAGCAACAAGCTATTGCTACTGACATTCTTGCAAGAGTAAGTTTTTACAAACCATTTAACTTCCAGAATAAATGTTCCAACTTAATTTCTTTTATGAAATTAAAATTTCACCCTGACACACAAAAAATTTCACACAAAAAGTGTATTCAAGGAAACACTTTTTTCTGGCCAAGAAAACTTAATATTCCATATAAATTTCATTTCAGGAGGAACGCTTCAAACATCTTTCAGCACTCTGCGCCGAACTGAACAAGGAAAATTATCACGAAGCTGATAAAGTTCGCGCACGTGAACGGGACATCATCGAAAGGTAACATATTTATAGTGAAGATATTCAGTTCCTTATTTGAAACAATTCAATGTTATTGTTGGTGTGAACAGTTCATAAGTTTATGGCAATCTGAAACATTTCTTTCATGTAAGATTTTTTTTCATTTCTTTTCTTTCATTTCAACATTTCTCTTTCTGAAAACTAATAGATATTTTAACCAGTGGTTGTTTTAGGAATAAACATTATAATTTTACTCATTGTGAAATTATTAGACATTCATTTTGTAGATGGACCCATCTTCTCAGTCTTCTGGAGCAACGTCGACGAGCACTTCAAAGTCTGAACGATCTTATGACTCTGTTGCGAGATATCGACACGCTCTCACATGAACTAAAACACCTAGAGGTTTGTAAAAAGCATAAAGGAGTCTGTATGAATAAATACAAATGTTAACTGGTTATAGTGAACACGTGTGTTATTCATGAGAATATAATTATATAACCTATTGTTGGAGAATGAGTCAGCGGGGTCAATAATACACAGGTTTTCCATTGCAGCAATGAGTTACGATACAGTGCATGTGCATTCGTCCAGTGGATTACTTACTCACCAAACAATAACAAATGAAATTGGGTTGTTTTGTCGGCTATGACTACTTGGTTCTGCATTCTGTATCGTAAGCGATGCGCCTGTTCCCTCACAATGGAACTTATAAGTTAGTCTTTTGTGAGCAGTCGAGGCGCGCCGCAAACGACTAGTAGGGGGTGAATGGGTCACATTTGGCTAGATAATCTTAGTATGTTTTAAATTTGAAAATTTATTTTATAATAGCAGGACTAAATATGCATAGTTTTTAAATAAGTTATCATTTATATCACGTTCCCAACTGGACTTTGTGTTCCTTAGTACAATTAACTAACTAGGGAAACTACATTGCCCAATTGTGAACAAGACATTATCAGATATAGATTGTGGGTTACTGTAGGAAAAACAATTTTAGAAGTAGTTTTAATGAAAATACTGAGAATAGATAGTGGAGACGACAGAGATAATAGTTGAGACTACCACCATCTTAGGAAAACTGACGAATTGAGAGCTGTATAACTTTTTGGAGGGGCGGACCTGGTCGAGCAGACTATTCTGGACCATAGAGGGCGTGGTTTGACGGCTCGATGATGTGAGCTTTGATGAAATTGCCGGCCAATTTTGAATACATCGATATCCACGTATCGATTTTCCCACCATGAAGCAATACGAACTGGTACAGGGCGCACATTTTATTACCATATTAGATAGAAAATATTTGAAATAATGGGCAGCCGGGAGAATGAAAAAAGGAATACATTAACATTGTCTGAAAAGAAAAGGATAACACCGATAAAACCATAATGATATAGATATAAACTGTAAAAAAGGAAGGGTTGATCGAGCAAGAATTGAGAAATTAGGAAAATCAAGGTTTTGAAATGTTTTGGGGTAGAATAAAATGTATATTTGAAACAAGGTTTAGTTTACTCCACTACTGTGTTATAGTTAAAAAGAATAACATTTCTAAGCGATATTCAACGATAGGAATATTTTCTATAGAAGTTGGGCTAAGGTAAAACTTAAGATAACCGTGGTGTTCAGCTCACATTCATATACATTCATTCAGTAGTCAGTTAGCATTCATAAACTTAGGTAACTTTGATACCGTATGTGAAGGACACTAAAGCAGAAATCGAGAAAGAAAACTGTTATGAAACGTTTGAACCTTGAATCAACACGCGGTAAAAATATGTTCAGTATAAGTGGGGATGTGTCACTTCAAATTTTTGAATACTGGTAATTATATTCTTGATTTTCAGCCATCCCTCCGCAACAGAGACGTAGGAAAGCATCTTCTCGGCGTGGAAGACCTACTTGGAAAGCACGAACTTGTTGAAGCTCAGGTTGGTTCAATATCATTGTTTATACTTGAATTAGGCATAATTCCTTTTTTTGATGGTTAGAAAGTGGTCAAATATTTTAATAATTTTTTTCATTTTGATAAATCAAAAAAACTATCTACCACGTGACTTAGCTTACGTAGTTTAATATTTAGGTGAATGCCCAAGGAATCTGGCTGTCGAATGTCACAAAAGAATCCAGTGACTATATCCGTAATAAAGGAGAACAGTATGATGTTCTACAACGCAAGTTGGACGACGTCACTGCTCAATATCATGCGTAAGTTAAAACTTTGTATAACTTCACTAGACTACAGAACAACTTTATAACTTAAATAATAAATTATACAAAGTAAGCTATAAAATACTATGAAAATTCACAAAGTTTTGATTCTACTGATGAAAGCCAATATGAACTTTTATGATCTGAAAGAAAGGCCAAGCTATCAGTTATATTTTCACTGGTGCTGAAATCAAGAATGAAAGTATTTATGTAACCTGTACTGGATAGAACATATTGGTATTGGAAAATATACCTTTTTTATATACAAAGTAACTGTTATTGAAAATACTTTTTAGACTTGTGGACCTCTGTCGCTCGCGTCGCGCCGCTCTTGAGAAAGCTCGGGAACTCTTCCAATTCGTGCAAGATCATGAAGAAGAAATGACCTGGCTAGAAGAAAAAGAAGAACTCTGCAAGAGAGCATTGACTAGTGCCGATGTGGCTGCGGTACACCAGACCACACTGCTTTTTAAGGTTTGCTATATAGCAGAATAGCAGATTTTATTGTTGAATCCTCTCGTTCAAACAAATGTTGTATGCAGAAACATTTGGATTTTTCAAGACTGTCTCAAGCCTCGCTCCAAAAAACAGACTTTAATCGTCCAAAATCAATAAAGAGTAGCATTATATTTCAAGTTTAAGAAAACATAAAACAGTTACCTAGAGTATGCGTAAAACACTAGAGTTCTGATTCTAGAATGTCGAAACCGAGATGCAGATGCACTGGTCTCGCAGTAAGGAAATGATGGCTGCTGGAGAACGCCTTATTCAATCCGGGCAATCTAAAGAAGACATTCAGGTAAGATATATAAATACCCGGTTAATTAATTTTAGATATCAGGAATTCAACTCTGTAAACTTATTATAATACATTTTTACCCTTAAAAGGTTCTTAAATGTTTCAACTTCACATGGAAAGAAAGCAAAGTATTAAGTTCAAAGTGGCGAAAGACAAATTAATGATTCATACTTTTAGCGTCGTATCGGATCCATGCAGAAAGCTTGGGAACGTCTTCGCGCTGTCCACCTATCACTAGGCAAATGGCTGAACGAGGCCAGACAGGCCCAGCAGTATTTCCAGGTAAATGTTTTATGGTAAAACCCTCAGTTATTCTGAATAAGCTGAAAAATTAATATAAAAATATAATCGAACTTTTCCTGTAAATGAATATACAATAAAAGTTGTAACCTTTCAATTTCTAGGATGCTAACGAGGCCGAATCTTGGATTCGCGAGAAGATGCCCCTAGTTCGATCCGATGATCTCGGTAAAGACGAAGGTGCAGCTGAGTCACTACTTCAGAGACATACTCGATTGGAAGAGGAAATTCATGCATACAGGTAAACACTTTACAATTTTACGATTATTTTAATGACATTTCTACTTTATTAATGCTTTATATGCTCCTGCCTTTTAGAAACGACATCGTTCGCTTGGAAGAAATGGCCGGACAATTAGCCTCAAGCTCTTTCCACTCTGCTACCACCAGCACCCAAGAGGTAATTAAACAAAAACACGTATTTCTTTCTTTGATACCGAAAAACACAAACTGTGAGATTGCAATTACTTCGTAAAAATAATGGAACAATGGGAAAAACTCTTAATCTTGCAATATTTTCAATAAAAAGATTATTTAAACGTATCAAAATAAACTAATCAATATTTTAGACCGAAGACGTAACAGTTCCACAAGTTGAAATGCTTTACAAGTATGATGGTAATGGAATGACTGTTAAGAAAGGCGAAATTCTCGCTTTACTTGAACAATCTACTGGCGAATGGTGGAGAGTACTGAAACAAGACGGAACGGAAGGATACGTACCGGCCAACTATTGTAGAGTTGTACCTGGAGAATCGGTTAGTGTTTTTTAGATTTACTATTAGGAATCAAAACCTATTATATGGTTTTGGTGTATATAACGGTTCACTGAAAAGATCTTAACATTTGTTTCATGTAAAATCTAAATATATTCCAGGTCACCGTAACCCAGACTCTTTCTACAACCAAAACCAGCCAAGACCCAGCTGATTCTCGTCGTGCCATCGCTGACAGACAGAGAGTTATCAGTCACGACTACCGACAACTGAACAGCTTAGCTGAAGTTAGGAGGCGACTGCTATCGGATAATATCAAATTGATGAGGTACACTTTAAAATATCTAACATTTTTAAACATGAATTCTATATACGGTAAAGGAAATCTACCAAGCCGTTTACTAGTGTGTCAGAAATGTTTGAACTATGCAATATATTGAAACATTCGAAATATGTAAAGTTTAGGTTAATTTAAAAGACAATAATTGAAAGTTTTACAAAATGAAATTATGTAGCACTAAATATCTTCAATTTTTTCAGATTCTACCGCGAATGTGACGAATTTGAAATGTGGGCTCGTGAGACAGAGCAGGCTCTCGGTGACGAACCAACTGTCGAGCATGTGATTGCCTTCAGAAGAAAGTTCGACAAGTTGGAAGCCGATATCAAGGCAAGTAGTTATACACCAAATATTGTTGAATACTTAAGATCTTTCAAGTTACCTACATCTGTTTTGAAAATATAAATATCCCATGTTTCAGGCTAACGGTGGCACCCAGTTGAAGCAAATAAATGGAATGGCTGACGAGCTAATCAGCGAAGGACACAGCCAATCACGACAAATTGAAGCTAGGCAAAGAAAGGTTAGAAGAAGTGCAAATTAAATTGAAATATCGAAAATATAATAGTTGTAGTTCTTTTTAAAACAAAGAAATTCAGCTTCCGACTTGAATCGAGATAAATCCAGAAAATTGTAAATTGAAACTCTAGAAACAAACGTTGTTCATGAGATGTTATTTTGTTTTTCGAAAACCAAAATTTTTGATGGTGATTTTGTTTGATAAACTTTTATAATCTTTTTCAGATCAACGCTCTCTGGGCTGAAATCGACCGTCTTCGCAAGTTGCGTGGTGCCCGTCTTGAGGCTACCGAGCGTGTCGCTGACTTTGATTCCTCTTGCGATGATGCAAAAGAATGGATGCAGGGCAAGATGGACCTCCTGGAAAGAAATCCACACGATATGAAGAGTCTGCAGAACCTCGAAAGAGACCTAAAACCTCTAGAAGACAAGATTGCCGCCTTGGAGAAACTGGCTAATGCTGTAAGTTTGAATATAAAGTTCTCGTTTATTCAGATTTTATTTTAACCTATAGGCTATAGCCTAATTTTATCATGCTTCCATTAGAGTATGAACCCTCCGTTGTTTACAAACATTAATGAAACATTTGTTATTTAATGAAAAGCAGTTAATTTAAAGTATACATATTGCAAAATTGTTGATCCAAAGTACGGAAACAAAAAAGATAGAAAATTTTATTTTCAGATTCGCAAGGATCACCCTGAAGAAGCCGCAGCCATCGACCGCAAGATCGCCGAGTTGAAGCGTCAACACGCCGATCTCTTGGGCCGCGCTCACCAGAAAATCAAGCTTGCTGAGCAAAACCAGGGTAAGCAACAAAAAGTATAACAACGAATAGCTAATTTTAAGAAAAACTAAAGTTTTTATGATCAAAAGTCAGTGAATACATCTGATTCTAAAAGACTCTTTAATATACTTTGTCTAATTTGAGAAGTATTGCTGTGTAACTAGGATATACTTATCAACTTATTATTAACTAATTGTTTGATACTTTTTAGGACAGGAAATGTTTGATTCTGCCTTGAAGGACGTCAACACCTGGATCGATAGAACCAAGAAGGTTCTCTCAGAAGACGTGAGACCCTTGTCTGTCCAGGAAGCCGAAGAACTGCTAAAGAAGCATTACGAGCTGGGAGAACAGATCAAGGACAAGAAATATGAAGTAACTTTTTGTTTGTTCTTACTGGATTAATTGATTCAATCATCATACAAATATAACTTTTAAAATTAGAACATATTCACTATTGTGCGAGTTTCTTCTTAAAGAATTTGAAAAGTTTCTGGGAGAAATCTCAACTGACAAACCATTCATAAATAATCAAGTGCACTCTTTTGGATGAATGAGAATTACTAATAACTTGAATTTCAGGTGGACTATGTTCACGAACTGGGACGCCGTCTTCTTGATAAAAACCCAAGACTGAAGGAAGTGGAAGATCAACTTCAGAATATGAATGTTGGAATGGGACAAGTCAAGGTCCGTGTTTTTCTAGCTACTGGAAAAGTTATTAGATATGCAGGCTTGAATGATATTATTGGTAAATTCATAAATCAATACCCTACATTTTTTGCTTTTATTTAATGCTTTTTAGGATTTGTACCGTATTCGCGATAGTCGTCTCAAGGAGCATTTGGATCTCCAATTGTTCAACCGCGAAGCAGAACGAATCGATGCCGCCACCAAAGGTCATGAGGCCTTTTTGGATTACGCCGATCTCGGGGTAGGGCTTGAATCTTATTCAAATCTTTTTTTTTGCGAAACTTCTCCATAAACGACAGTACAATGTTCATTTTTAGGACTCTGTAGAATCAGTCGAGAATCTTCTAAAACGCCATCGTGACTTGGAAGCCAAGCTGGAAGCACAAGACGCCCGTCTAGATGCTTTTTCAAAGAATGCCAACGAACTCATCAAGAGCAGACATTCTGAGTCTCCATACGTTGACCAGGTAGGCTACATAAAATTCTTGATACGTTACGTGAGAAACGAATATCAAATGTTTCAAAGTTTATTTTAATCTATCGCATTAATTCAGATTAGTAATTTATTCATTTTTTATGTATACTATATATGTAAAATTATATATGTATAATTAAGCGAAGAAACGATGTTTTGGCTCGTAGAGAGGCGGTACGCCGCTTAGCTGCTGACCGCAGACGCCAACTTGAAGCTTCGTTGGAGTACCAAAACCTTAGAAGAGATGCCGAAGAACTATCCGGATGGATTAATGATAAGAAAAAGGTAACGTTTATCGCTTAAATTTTTTTTTCAGTCTAGGAACCTAAATACTATAAATAATAAAAATACTATTTTATTCTTGGAAATTTGTAATATTTGTTTACTCACAAATGAATAAACATTTTAATACATAATTAGTTTTTTCTTAATATATAATTTCAGCTGGCCTGTGACGATTCCCACAAAGATCTTGCCACAATCGAGACCAAACTTCTAAAGCACGAGGCTTTTGAGCGTGAAGTCGGAGCTAATCAATCAAGAGTTCAAGGAATCAACCATGAAGGAGCTCAGCTAATTAACAGGTAAATTCATAACTGAACTAAAGAAAAGCAAAACAAGTAAAATGAAATTAAAGCAAGCCTTAAACGTTATATTGTCTCTTAATAAATATGAAAATGTTATTGTTGTACATACAATTGTTAGGTATAAGTTTCTGAGTTGAACATTATAAAAGGTGTACTCAAATATTGTAAGAACAAACTTTACAAACAGTTTTTTTTTCAGAAAACACCCCGAGTCCGCCAATGTGGACCGCCTAGTTAAGCGTGTTAATCTCCAATGGGGAGAACTTCTCGATGCAGTGCAGCTGAAGGGACAGAGACTTAGAGAGGCCGCTGACCAAAAGGTATGAAGATTATAATGTTGTATTTTTTGGCTATATCATTAAAGATTATATTCATCGGGAATTGAAGCGATAACATTATTTTCCAAATCAGCATGCTTGAAACATTTGAATAGCATATTTACTGCGATATAATTATTAACGAATATAGACAATAACGAATACTTAATCCCGCGATAAACTTGTTTTACAGGGTCTAAATGGACGCCTCGATGCTGTAAATTCGAAGTTGAACGAAATTGATGGTCAATTGGCTTCAAAGGAACTTGGAACAGACCTCCGATCTGTCAAGGACCTGCTGGCAAAACACAACGAACTCGAGAAGGAACTGGCCAAGTACCAGAAGGAGCTAGAAGATATCAACGACAAGGGTAGAAAGATGAAGGAACAAGGTCACTTTGACGCTGACAGAATCTGTGGAACGATTGCTGGACTTCAGCAAAAGTTAGTTATATGCTAATCTTCATAAAAATGATTTTATATGTTTTGTCACTACTAAATAAAAAAATCTATTTGCACATAATATTGTTTTCAAGATTTGTTCTGATTCAGGTACAATGCTATGCTTGCTCCTGCCCGCCGTCGTCGTGGCGAGCTTGAAGAATCTAGAAAATGGCACCAATTGGCCTTTGACGTTGATTGTGAACTGCAGTGGATTGCTGAGAAGGTATCGTTATTTTGAATTGTATATCAAAATATATTATATTTTTCGAATAATTTCTTTATAAGAAAAAAGTTAGTTTATTGAAAAGTTTCATGCACTAGTAAAATGTTGGCGACAAATGTTCTGTTAATCAACCAACTTTGATGAAAAGTTAAATATCTTTAGAAACCCACTGCCTCATCTGAGGATACTGGTCGCAATCTCACCGAGGCCTTTAACATGGTAAAGAAGCAAGATCAGCTCGAAGCTGAAGTTCTACAACACGCGCCTCACATCGAAGAAACTGTTGGACAAGGAGATCAGCTTGTAAGAAGTGGGCACTCAGCCAGCAACCTTATCAAGGCCAAATGTGAACAGGTACTGAATTCTTTTCTAAGAATTGTATTATAGAGTCCAGAAATATTTCAAGCAAATCTTAAAATATGGGTTTTAGAATACAAATCTTGAAGAGATCGAGGTTAATATTCATTTGAAGTGGTGTTTTGTGTTTATTTAGTGCGATTTCTTGGCTTTTTCACAAGAAATGTTTTTCTTTGTATATATTGCTGTGAAATTTGAGTGGATTTGGTTACTTGGGCGTGTTTCTGCTGCATGTTTTCAAAAAAGTGATGTTCAGGAAATCCGATAAATTTCATTTCTGGTTTCCTTGCTGTGCTGTGAACTGTTCGAATTGTCATATTGTTTTACAAATCCATTTTCTAGCTCGCTGGTGCATGGTCTCATCTTATGTCTCTAGTGAAGCGCAGGCGTCAAATTGTTGACTGGGGAGTCAAGGAGCAACAGTACATGTTCGACGCCGCCGAGATTGAGTCATGGATGAACGAAAAGAGAGCAGCGCTTGTTTCTAATGATTATGGAACTAACGAAGATGCTGCCCAGAAACTCCTAGCAAGGCATAAAGCCCTACAAAATGATATGCAAACTTACAGGTGCGGTTCAGAACATACTATTGATTCTTATATTCATAGGGTGCATATGTGGTGCATCATTTTAGGATGTAGAATTGTGTCTCGAAACAATTGTATATATGAATAATCTCGAATTATAAATAAGAGTACTCACAAATATATATATATATATATCTAGACTTTATTTTAGCAACCTTCTTCTTTTCAGACAATGGCTCGAAAAGCTCGCGGACAAATGCCAACAACTTATGCATTCCGGACGACCAAATGTCGATAGATTCGAGAAGAAACAGAAAGATTTGGAAGCCGAGTTCGAAAGACTCAGTCAAATGGGTTGGTTTCTGAATAATGAAATAAACTTAGTCAAACGAGTAAAATTTATTGATATAAGCTATGATAATATACAACCAATCTCAACTTTTTGGATCTTTTCAGCTGAAGACCGCCGTCGTGCCTTAGAAGACTCGGTTTGCCTGTTTGAATACATGCGTGAGACAGACGATCTTGCTAAATGGATCAACGATCAACTCAAGATCGCCATGAGCGAAGAGTATGGAGAGGACTACGAACATCTAAAGGTGCAGAGTGTAATCATATATTTTTGAATAATTTCTAGACCTAGGCAGGCTGGCGGATTTCAATGGCCGGCCAGGGCCATAGCCGGCCAGAGCTGGCCATGGCCGGCCACGGCCAGAACCGGCCATAGCCGGCCATAAATAGACTAAATCAAGGGCCGTCCGCCAGCCTGGACCTAGGTTTCCAGCGCGGTGTCAAAAGCGGGGCCCAGTGTTATAAAAATGAACGTAAAATCGGTCGACATGGTGCGTTTTCTGCAAAAGTTCATTTATTTTTTATAACACAGTACTGCGCTCGTGATACCGCGCTGGTAACTAAAGTCTTGACATAGACTATATATTGATTTTAAAAGAAAGTTCATTATCGAGTGAAATGTTGCAAGAATGAAGTCAAACAGTGTAGAACATTTACTGCAATACATTTGAAGTGTTGCCGTTTTGTGGAGTTATTGCAATACTAAATATATTATTTTAAGGAACTCCAATCTAAATTCGAAGAATTTAAACAGAGCGTCAAAACCGGCAGCGAACGTTTCGTATCCTGCGAGACTGCTGCAAATAACCTTCTTAGAAGAAATCCACCCTTTGCCAGAGATATCCTCATGAAACAGGAAAAACTGAGATCGGTTAGTTCTTGTATATTAAATTTGTAATTGGCAATCCTAAAGAAAAGTTTAAAATGGGGTTTTCAACGAGAATAATACAACAGTTTAACAAGGCAAACAATTTCCGAACATAATTGCATAGCTTTCTTGCAGAGGCAGGGATTAATTTCTGAATTATGCTCGATTAAATTCTAATATTCTTTAGGCCTGGGCTCTTCTTCTCGAGTACATCGTGAAACGTGAAGAAAAGTTGGCCGCCGTCGAGGAGCTTCACCGCTTCAACCGCGACGTCGGAGAGCACGAGGAATGGGTTGTCACCAAGCTCGGAACAATGAACCGCGATCTCGGAAGGGATGCAAAGGGTGTTGAATCGCTACAGCAAGAACACAGGACACTTCAGAACGAAATCCAAGGTTGCCGACCAAGACTAGAGAAACTTCTAGAGGAATCAGCAAGATTGAAGGACGCTCATCAAGGTGGGTACAGTGTTAATAGTATACAGTATAAACTTTAATCAGAAAGTTTAGACTAACTTTAGTAATCGTGCATGCCTCTAATGACTAACCCTCACAAAACAAAAACCTTTTACATTATAAGTTATAGAAGATATTTTGGTTCGAATCCGGAACGCATTGGTAGCATTGCTTGATTTCGTATTCTGAGCCAGTAATACATAAGTGAAACATCTTGATTAACTAAAAATAATGTAGGCACAAATAATTTTATTGGGAAACCATTGTTAACATAGTTGATTTATATGAAAACTAAATTAGGATTTATATATAACAAATATTATCTGCAACTCCTTACCGAAGGCTCGTCAATTTAAATTTTCAGGCAACGGTAATGCCGCTCACGTAGCAATGCAACAAACTGCATTGGCTGAAGGCTGGCAAGAATTAGCCGACGCCTCTGACGATAGAAATGACATGCTGAAAGCAGCACATGACTACCATAAGTAAGAACAAATATATTTCATTATCTTATTAACAAAAATAATAAGTTAACGTATTGATTGTCTTGATAAGCAAACTATTTTTCAATGTGTTTTTCCAATTTGAATAATCATTAAAAGTAATTTGACAATACTGAATGAAGATCATACAGGAATGAGAAACAATAAGCCAATAGGAATAGCATTTTGGTAAACAATGTAACTTTCCAGGTTCATCGGTGAGGTTCGTGACCTGATGGCATGGTCCGAAATGACTGTCTCGGATATGCAGTCAGAAATACAGATTAACGATCTGCAACAGGCAGAATGGCTTCAAAAGGTCGGTTGAGCTTGATTTAGAAATTATAATATATTTTAATTATACTATTTATACGTAAAAACAATTCACAACTACAAGACTTTTCCATATCGACAAATAATAAAAACAAAATAAGTCTATTATTACTTTTACATCAATACTTCCAGAAAACAAAACAATAATACTTAAATATATATTCTGAGAAGAATAAGTTCTAATGAATTTTCAGGAACATTCTCGTCTGAGCAGTGAAATTGACGCCCGCGCACCCGTGTTCGCCAATGTCTGTGAAAAGGGTCGCCTAATGATCTCCAGAAATCACTACGCTTCTGGTGAAATTGAACAGAGAATTCTGCAACTTGAAGGAACCCTTGGACGATTGAGGTACTTAAACTTTTTTCAATTATCAGTTTATCTGTTAGAAAACTGACTCTTATTAAAACAAGTCCCTTCAAAGGCTTTTGATTTGTATTTTTGATTTGTAGATCAAAGGATAATGTAGGTTTTAAGCCAGAACACTACCAGATGAAACTTTGACAACGCCTAATGGTTGTAAATAAAATTCTTTTTTCTTACATAAATGCAAAACTTTGATACTTGGCCAAATGCTTCAACTAGTTAACCTATAACTTTTATTTCAGATCAGAATGGGGTCTTCGAAATAGCTATCTATCGCAAGTGGTGCAATGGCATGCTTTCCAGCGAGAGGCAAAACAGATCATTGCTGCAATCAATACAAAGAGAAATACCTTGAAGTAAGTTGTTTACAATTACTCTATAAAAGTTCACATAGCTTAATATGTTATTAGTGAAGTATTGTAGTGGAATATTAACTTGTATTGACTAAAACAAACACATTTCTCAGCATTTATTCTACTCTGAAACGTTTCATATCCGAAATTACAAATTTGAAGCAAAGTTTTTACAATGTTACTAATACTATTAAGCTTCAAGTTTTATAACCACTCAATGATAAAAAAGCTATGGTCAAATTCAAAAGTGAAAAGGGCGCGTTAAAAAATTTAAAGGCCTATTTTGTAACACTTTTAATTAATACGTAACGTTTTTATTAAAAAACGCGGACTCGGCCTCTTTACTCTTGAAAAAGGCGATATTGTATTTCTTTGAAAGTAATCATTCATATTTTGTTTGCAGATCTCTTGCCTGTGGTGGCTCTGTAACCGAGGTTGACGGACAAACCAAGCGTTTGGAGACCTTCGCAAGAGCTTTGTGCACCCTGGACGAGAGAACGAATGTACTAGACCACACTGCTAAGGAGCTCATTGACGCAAGACATATGGAAAGAAACAACATTGAACATGCCAGAAGACAGGTACTCTCATTATTTTTTCAATGTATTTGCGTTATAATCTAAAAGCTCTTGTTTGTTTGATGAGGTACAATCTTTATGTTAGACAGAGCCAAAAAAGCGATACTTTAAACTACTAAACTAAATCTAATATATTTACAGGTTCACGAAGCTCTAATGGTTCTTCGTGATGAAGTTGATATCCGTCGTGTAATCCTGGCAGATAAATATGCCCTAGCTGCATTTGACAGCGATGTCACTGACATGGAAACTTGGATTGATGAAAAATTGAAGGGGTAGGTTTAAGCAGCCTTTTTATCTGTGTTTGTAAGGGTTACTTACCTTCCGATAACTTTGAAAACTTTTTAATTGAAATACATAATTTCAGTTATTTGCCTAACAAAAAATATTTTTCATACTAGTTTGTTAAAATTAGATTTAATATTCAACCAATAAATCATTTTTCAGAATGCATCTTGAAAACCAGGCACAGTATACCTCGATCGAGGACAAGATGAAGAGACTCCAGCGTCACCAGGCACTCGAAGCCGAAGTAACAAACAACCGAAAGAGAGTAGATCAAATATTACACAGAGGACAGGACCTCCACAAAAAACATAGAGATCCCAAGGTAGGAATGACTTGTTCTCAAGAAATATTCATGAACTTCAAGTTAACTATTATATTTGCACCAGATAGCTGACTTTTGTAGTGTAACTGGCGTACTATCAAAATTCAAAGAGAAATGGAAACTTTGTAAAAACTCATTAAATATAAATATTTTACTTATCCCTTTTGGTTACAGATTCTCGAGAGATGTGGTGAACTTTCACAGAGATGGGAACTGCTGGTCCGGGCCAGTGCCGACCAATCCCGCGCTCTAGAGGAATTCAGAGACCTGTTGACGTTCAGACAATTGGTAAGTTTAGTCATTTTTTAGAATAATATTTAAATAACTTTTTTCAATTGTTTTTCTCAATAGGCCCAATTCTACGAAATTTGCGAATTTGAAAAGTTTCAAAAGTTCGATTAAGCTGAAAGATTTTGAATCGCTAGTTTAGTTTTGTTGAATAATTCTAGAAACATTATATATATATTGAACACTTACCTTATCCTCTTGTAGGTTGACCGTGTTCTTCATTGGATTCGCGAAAAAGAGCTCATGGTAGCTGCAGGCGAAATGGGAAGAGATCTGGAGCATTGCAAGATGCTGATTGATAGGTAGGCCCAAAATTCAGGAACAGTTTCCGTTTAACAATAACATCTTTTTTCTTTTATCCAGTATCAATTCAAACAAATTTTCTGCAAAACCTCAATATTTAATAAAATTTTATTACTTCAGACTGGGAGAGACCGATTCCACCGTTGACGAGCACACCCTTGAAGAGATCAATCGCCTGGGAGAGAAGCTGGTTGGACAAGGACGTAGTTCACAGGAAGAAGTACATCAGCAGCAACAACACCTCAACCAGACGTAAGATTTAATATTTATTCACAACATATTAATACGATAACAAACTGTTGTAAAGCTATTGTTTTCTTTCTATACTGTTAATCTTGTCAATATTGGAAACCTTTATCAAAATCAAAATAAACCATACGCATTTGAAATGCTTCTCTAACGAACACATCTATATCTCAATCAAGCAAACTGTTGCTTATCTCTAGAAGCCAGCGTAATAATATTTCAATCTTTGAAATGTATTGAAATACGACTCTATTTCAGATGGCGCTCCCTACAAGGCAAACTTGCTGGTTACCGTCAGGACCTCAACTCGGCCCTCGAAGTTCATGCTTTCAACAGAGATGTCTACGATACAAATGAGAGAATTCACGAAAAGATTGCTTTTATGAAGAGCGACGATTACGGAAAAGACTTTGCCAGGTTTGCTACGAAACTAAATACTCAACAATAGTCGTATTCATGAGCCAAGGCTTATGCAAGGGTATAATTGCAAATTTTATTGGAGCGCAGCCTAGC
Source organism: Phasmarhabditis papillosa (assembly GCA_034691345.1). Taxonomy (NCBI): domain Eukaryota; kingdom Metazoa; phylum Nematoda; class Chromadorea; order Rhabditida; family Rhabditidae; genus Pellioditis; species Pellioditis papillosa. Next base: position 20,338 of record JAQGAV010000071.1, on the reverse strand, counting down.
AATGACGCGTCAAAACGCGGATTAGTCACTTATGCAATGTATAACACCAAATCTAACTTATTTTTCTTGAACAACTACTTTACATTAATGAATATAACAAATTTGGGCGTTTTAAATTGAGCACTCAGATTTTTAACTTGCATATCGTTTGTCCGCCGACTATATATTCAAATTACAAAAAAACTGAGACCCTGCCCAGAGTATTATGAATTTTTCAGTGTTGATGCCCTCCTTCGAAAACAAACTGCTCTGGAAAGAGATATGTCCGCTATTCATAAGAAGCTGATAAGCCACGACCACGATGCGCAACAAATTCTGTCCAAGGTTAGTGAAAATGTCTCATTTATATTTAGGTAGAATTTTATCTTTTTATCTTTGAATGATATCGAATCCAATTGTCTTATTACTAATAGTACATTCACAACCAAGAATTGGTTCATACTTAATTCATTTTTGTCGTCCTAACGAATCGAATAGATCGAAAAGCGTATTTTTATCAACAAATTGGGAATCATTATTTAGTTTTGTTTTGTAGTAGTGCTTATAAATTATATAATTTTTTGAGTTTCTGATATCATTAGTATTGAATTTATTTCAGAAGCCTCCACTTCGTAATACCATCCTCGATTCCCTCAAGACATTAGAAGAGAGCTGGAAGCAATTAAGCGATGCCGCTGAATTGAGAAATGAGAAATTGGACAAATCGTGAGTTCAGGACGGAAAACATTTAGAATCTAAACCAACAGTAAATATGAAAAGTCGAATTGATAGCAATTGTTTGTATACTTCAATTCAATAGTATTAAAGAATTCCAAATGCTTCAGAAGATCATATATGTGTTATTTCATTTCAAATTCAATCATATCATATTTTCGGTGTCCTAATCATTTTGAAATGTTCAGTTTGCAAAACTAGAAAATTTTAAAGTTAAAATAACAGAGTATAATTTGATTTTTCAGTTACAAACTTCACAAGTACATGGACCGAGTTAAGAAGGCCGAGCAATGGGCTTCCGTCCTGAGAAGCAAAATGACTTCGTACCAGCAACCAAGAACGTCTGATGATGCCAGACAGCTAATCCAACAACACCAGGAAAGAAAGGCCGAGATTGACGGAAGACAGGTAAGAGAACTAGTTACAAAACAGTTGGAAAAATGGAAGTCCATTTTAGTTTTCTTATGATTTAGAGGCTGTGTATATAAACGATAAATGATAAATAATTATTGACTTCGGGAAAGAAAAGTTAAGGCAAAATAGTATATTTTAGCGGTAGAAAACCAGATATGCTCACTATTTTTTCAATTCTCGGGATCATTGTATTTAAAAAGTTGCTGTATTTATGTTTTTGAAATTATTAGCTTATGGATTCAAACTGTTTTGTGAAGTAGAATAAAACAGTTTGAATGCATAACATTATCCAAAAATATTTTATTAAATATAGTTGTATGATTAACAGGAGGAACTCCGCGAACTTCATGAAGAGGGTCAACGCTTGATCAGTGAGCAGCCAGAGCATAAGCCAGAAGTCCAGCGTGCACACAAGAGAGTCCAGAACTCTGAACATCAACTTAGACAAACTTGGGAAGCCGAGAAGGCCTCACTCCAAAGAATATTGGAATGGCTTATGTGGTGCGACCAGGCTGGACTCACTGAGCAGTGGCTCGCCGACAAAGAAAATCTTCTTAAACAGGCCGATCTCGGTGATAACAGTGATGCCGTACAGGTAATTCTAAAGACAGCACAATTTTAAACAAGAATATCCAAATATATAAAAATTGGAAATGGTTGTCTACTTTCGTGTTACAAATTTCTCACTTGAATTTAAATATTTATTGGCTTGCCTAACTATAGTACTCTTTACAAAGTCAGAATTGCAAAAAATCGATCAACATTGATTCCAAAGAATAACATTTTTCAGATGTTAATAAAATCTCACGACGCATTTGAAGAAACCGTCAAGAAACAAAGTGAGAAGGTTGATATTCTGAAGACCGATGCTGACAAACTACTGTCCGGTGACAACGAATACAAGGGGGACATTTCGGCCAGATGTGAAGAGGTCCTTCAAAGACATTCAGCCCTACTCGACTCATCAAGACAGAGAAGAGGACGTTTAGAAGACAGCAAACTGTACCATGAATTTATTAGATCTTGTTCGGAACTAATCACATGGATTACTGCTAAGCTACAGGTAATTGACTAGTTGCCATTTTTAAAACAGGCATACAGGCCCAACTGCATTTTAGAATACCTCACCGCCATTAAAAATTTTCGAAACATTTGATTTCCAAACTGATATAAACATTCATATATTGGCATAAATACCGTAAATTACCTTGTCAAACGATTATATTACCCAACTACATATTTCAATTTCAGCTTGCCTACGATGAATCTTACTTGGATCCCATCAATCTCCGTGCTAAGCTACAGAAACACGTAGCCTTCGACTCGGAACTGACCGAAAACGAGAAAAGACTTGCTGCCGTTGAAGGACAAGGTCATCAACTGATAAGCGAGAAGCACTTCATGAGCGAACAGGTAATCATAGAATTGAATATAAAATATAGCTGCGAAACTGTTTTACATATATTCCATATATAAGATGTTCTAAGCAAAATTTTAAACAATGAAAAGTTAAGTTTAAGGATTTGCGAATGTTAGACTAGCACGAACAATTAATATTAATAAATGTGTAAAACAAGAAATGAGAAATAATTTTACCATTTAGGTCCGCGCCCAACTCAGTGAGCTACGAAGTGGTTGGGACGAGCTTAGAATGAAATCAGCCCTTAAGACCCAGAGACTGCGAGAAGCCTACGATGCTTACACTCTTCAGAGAAAGGTTGAAGATATGGAGAAATGGCTCGACAGGGTAAGTCAAATCTAAAAAGGCTTAGAATACAAATTTCGGGATATATGAAATCCCGGTACTTATGTTTAATCAACAGAAACTTTCATTTTGCCTAGCATATGAACTGGTTTATTCATAAATATATTTAAAAAATTAAACCACATTGTTAGGAAATTCATATATTATGCCTTCCAGATCGAATCCGAACTCACCACTGAAGATCATGGTCGTGATCTGTTATCTGTCGAACATCTCATGAAAAAGTTGGATACTTTGGATGCCGAGATTCGTGGTAGAGCTGATGCAGTGAATGACGTCATTCACAAAGCACGCGACCTTAGAACACAAGGATCGGCCGCATCCGAGGCTATCCTATCCCAAGCTGAACAGGTTCAAGCCAGATATGCAGGACTTGGAGAACCAGTTAATATCAGGAGGTTAGTAATGAAATCCGATAAATATACAATATGGTGGTAAAATCATTTTTACAACACTTTTTTGTCCTACTTTCTAAACAATCGCTGCAATCAGAATATTCAGGGTATAATCAGTTTTGAAACACTTCATTTTCAGAGAGAACCTTCGCGATGCTCACCGTCTCTACGACTGGTTCATCAATGCTGAAGAGCAGTTGGAATGGTTATCGGACAAGATGCCTTTGGCCAGAAGCCAAGATTGTGGAGAAAGCCTTCATGCTGCTGTGAACCTCCAAAAGAAACATGCTATTCTTGAGAAGGTACGCACAACTATGTTAATATTATTGTTAAAACTTCCAATGCCCAAATATATATCATCATTGATTTTGCAATGAGTAATACATATTTTTTAGGAGATGGACTCTCGCCAGGCTTCAATCCACGAAACCGAGTCTAAGGGTCATGCTATGATCCGTGAAGGTCACTTTGCTGTAAACGAAATCCAGGCTACCATTGATAGATTGGCCAGTGCACTTTTAACTATTAAGGTATGAAAGAATAAGTTAATTATAAGTATAAACATTTATATATTGGTAGTTTTTTGCATCGTCAGTTTAAACTTCTATTCATTTTCTTAAAGGATGCCTCAGCAGTGCGCCGCACCAGACTTCAGCAAGCTGTTGAAAGTCATCAATACTATACCGAAGCCGGAGAAGCTGAACAATGGATCAGGGACCAGGTAAATTTAGGCAAAAAATACTAAATATTCGGAATTCAAATATATTATATGAAGTCAGATATGCTTTAATTGTATGTTAAGTATCTTTCGAGAAATATCAATTGACTTGTTAAATTCTTTATAATCAACTTTCAATTGTTATTGTTTGAAAAAATGAAATGAAATCGAAAATATATAACCAATATTGTTAGAAACTAGAGTTCACATTTTTATTTAGATGCCACTGGCCACAAACCAGGAAACCGGCAAAGACCAATCTTCTGCTGAAAGCCACCTCCGCAGACTTAAGCTTCTCGACCAAGAAGTTGCCCAATTCCGAACTGAAGTTGACAGACTAAAGTTGAAGAGTGATCAACTCATTGACGGAGAAAACTTTGACGCTAACCAGGTACAGTAGCCATAAAAACTTAAGTAATATAAATGCTGATAATGCCTCCACCAAACTACCATTATTGTGGAATATGAAATGTTTCAAAATAATGTAAAGAATTGAATAATCACTCATGATGACAAAAAACTTCATTTATTTCAGATCGCTCTTCGTCAACGAAAATTGGAAACCGCCTACACCGACTTGGTTCGAGAGTGCAATCGTCGCAGAACTCAACTGGTAGACGCCAGCCGTTATCATAACTTTGTCCGTCAAGTGGAGGATCTCTCCGATTGGTTACACGATAAGGAAAGAGCCGCTTCCTCAGAAGACTATGGAAGAGATCTAGAAGATTGTCAGACCCTAACTGAAAAGTTCGAAACTGTAGTCAGAGAACTGGCAGCAGCTGGTGAAAGAGTCGCCGCAGTCAACAGAACCCAAGAAGAGTTATTGAGAAGTGGTAGGTATATGGAAAGTAATTCAAAGAAATTTTGTAAAAACTCTCCTTGAAGAAGGAAGTTTTTAAGGAAAGAGCCAATCTAGAGTGAGTGTGGAATTGAACCTTGCAAAAATAAAAGTTATCGAGTATATTCACAACATTATTCAACTTTTTAGCATTTTAACTTTTTTCAGCTTTCTACTTTCAGGACACCCCTACACCGCCTCCATCCGCGCTAAAGGATCTGACCTCCAAACTCTCTGGCAATCGGTGAACGAAGCTGCCAATGAGAGACAGCAGGCCCTGGCCGGTGCTCGCCAAGTCCACAAATTCGACCAGGATGCTGATCAGACCCTCAATTGGTTGCAAGACAAGGAAGCAACTGGAGTTGCTATGGAACAAGAAGATCTGTCTCAAGCTGATCTAGCTGCTGTGAAGACTCAAATGCAAAGACATGATGAGTTCATGCACGGATTAAAGGCTGTTGAGAAACAAGTAAGTTTTGAAAAAAGTCGGTTATTTTCATAATATTCTAAAATCATGAGTTATTTTTACTCCGAAATATTGTTTTCAATAGTTCATCCATCTTAGGCTATATCATATATCTATGAAACTAAAAAGTTTCAGAAATATTTTTGGTTGCTTAGAACTAAATAAAGTAATAATTCATGTGGATTAATTGGAGTAAAATAGACATTTTCCAACATTAGTGTAGAAGCAATCGGCACCGAAGTCATCAAATCTATTTCAGGTTAACGAACTTTGTCGTGAAGCTGAGCGTCTGTGGACTGCATTCCCAAATACCCGGCAACATTTAGAAGTGAGAACAATGGATATGGTTGAACAGTTGAAGGACATCCTAGATGGAGCCAGAAGACATTATGAGAGGCTTCAGCACATGGAGAGTCTGCAGGCATACTTCCAGGTAAACATAATAATAATACTACTAATAATAATGTTTTATTTCCAAAGTATAATATATAAATATATGGAAAAGTTATGTAAGGGTTCAGAAAAAATGTGTAGAAAGGAAAACACATTTGTTTTTTAAAGTGATGTTAAAAAAGTAATGTTAATAAACTAACGTTAATGCGGAACTATTTCGTTTCGCCCCCTGGCTATAATTATATAGACCCCTGTATAGTTTTCTAAGGATAAGGATTTGATGGATAAAAGTGAGAGAAATGTTTCAAAAAGCAATAAAGGTGGAAAATTTTCAACCATACAATTACTATGTTTCTTGGATCGTATGTACCTGATATATGTTAGTATATCAGAACTATTTTTTGTGGCATTGTTCTAAAAATAACATTTTTCGATTTAGTTTTTTCCACTACTTGCCTTTATGTTGACCCAAACCTAATTTTTAGGAATACCGAGAGTTGATTCAATGGATGAAACGAATGCAGACCGTAATTACATCGGAAGGTCTGCCGCGTGACGTCATGGGTTGCGAAGCCCTTGCCAGAAGACACGACGAGTACAATCTAGAAATGCAAGGAAGAAAGGGTCATGTGGATCAATTTGTCAGACATGGAAAGCAGATGATCCAGAAAGGACACGTTCTCTCCAATGAAATCAACGAGAAGGTAGGTTTCAAAAATGCATAGTAAAAAGAATTTATAAATATTTTTATTCAGTCCTACTACTCTTGCTCACTTTATTTATTAAATCATTTTGCTTATTTGATAAAATATAATTATTATATTTGAAACTGGTTTATATTGTTAAAAGAAATTGCAACATTTCATAAAACTACCAATCTCAAATCCTTTAAAAAACTTATTTTTCGAAATATTAGTTTGTAGTTTAATTAAATTGTTTATTGAAATAAACACTAATACTGTTTATTTAATAATAATATATTCAGGTGATCATACTAGAACAATCCTGGGAGACCCTCTGTGAGATCTGGAAAGACCGCAACGAACTGTACACCGTTAACATTGACTGTCAACAATGGAAGCAGAACGCTCATCACTTGGAGTCTTGGTTAATCGAGAGGGAAAGACTTCTTGGTAAGATACTTAATATTCTTTTTTCACAATCAGATAATTCAGATTCGTCATTATCATTCGAGAACATTTCCAAACTATTTAAAATCTTGAAACATTCCAATGCCGAATTTGTAGAAAGAAGATTTGTTTAGGGGAAGACTGGCGTAATACGGACTCAGTTGATGGTGTGGAGTCACAAATTCGAGATTTTGATGACTTTATGGTAACCCTGGACGCACAACAGCCTAAATGTGCAATGGTACACAGAAGAACAATGATTGAAGAAATTGAGAAGAGTCATGACAAACTCAGACACAAGGAGGTAGGGACTTAAAATATACTTATGGAAATTTTTTAGACCTAGTAAAAATAACCCTACAGTCCTCTTCCCCCTAACTTCAAACTACTTTATTTCTTAACCCAATATTTGCAGAGCGAGCGCACCAGAATCGCCGAGGAGGCTGAAAATCGTCGTAACACTGTTAAGGTTGTCCAAACTGGAAACATTCTAGCCAACCGAAGACAGGAAAGAGAAAGAAGGAAGACCCAGGTGAGTAAAATAGTTTGAAAGTTTGGTTGCCATATCCAGTGATAATGAACGCTAAGCAATTGTAATTGAAAGGAACATTCCTTACCACTCGAAAAAGTATCACTGCGATACGGATCCTTTATATAGAACAATCGTGAAAAAAACTGTAAAAGAGAAAACTTACTATTTTAGGAAATTTCTCTTCTTCGTCCCAGCCCTAGCGATGAATTCAGCAGCCAAACCCTACCAAGAAAGATGGATCGCGAACGAAGCAAGACTGCTGCTATCGGTATGTGCTTCACATTTTAATAGAAGTTGTTTAAAGCTTGTTTACAAGAATATTCAATCAAGTATCTGCTGTCAACTACTCAGTTGAGCTATCCTAAAACATTCGCACGTATTATAAATATTAAACATTTGACGTACAGTTCCTATCAAAATAAATTTCAGAAACACCAACCATCGGAACCGGCGTCACAGTAACCTCATCCCCATCGGCATCCAATTTGGCTGAGGAACCGAAAACGACTCCCTTTGACACCAGAAAGAGAAACTCGACCAGAACCAGCTCAAGATGGGAAGATGTTAAAGCTATCGATATGATGGGGTAGGTCTAGATTCAATATGTTTAAAATCACTGACTTTTACATAGTTGTAAATGAAATAATACAAAGACAACGTTTAGATTCGTCGATCGAAAGCAAGAAATGACCGGTGGAAAGAAGGCGACCATTCGTACCTGGAAGAACTTCTACGCCATTCTTTGCGGATACCAACTTTGCTTCTTCAAGGTAACTACTTTTGTTAGAAATTAATTATTCAATTGATTCAAACTATTCACGTTCACTAGTATCTTAAAATAATGGTTTTTTGATCAAACTGAGCATTTTAGGATGAGGTTGCATTCCAACAGAATCACGCGGCCTCAGCTCCAGTTTCTATCAAGGGAGCATTCTGTGGCATTCACCCCGATTACTCGAAGAGAAAACACACATTCAGGTAAGATACATATAAATATTCTTGAAGTTCATGGCTTCGAGAATTATGAAAATAACATGTGTTTCAAAGGATTTTCGAATTTGGATTTTTTTATTCGAGAAAGGGCTGTTCATTGTTTTCTTGTTTCTCGTAGAAATTAAAGAACTACTGAAACATTTCAAAATCGAAAAATGTGCAAGTGGTGTTGTCATTGTCAATTATTACTTTATTGAACAATTCAAAGTAATATACCCATTATAAGCAAAACAAACTTAATTTCAGACTAGTAACCGAAGACGGATCCGAGTATCTATTCTCCTGTGAAAGCGAACACCAAATGTTGGAATGGATAGCCAAGGTGCAATATCACGCTGGACTGAACCCATCTGACCAATTGAAAGCATTCTCGTACAATGGTAAGTACTAACATTATCTTCATTCAATTGTCAATAATTATAAATTTCTCTCCATAAACTTACATAATCTTTTAAATGGCTCAATCTTATACTTCGTTTCTGGAGAAACGAAGTATTTTCTCCTCCGAGAAACAAAGTTTATGTAAGTTTAAATAGCAAATTGGGATTCTTTTCAGTAATATCAAGATTATTATTGCATGTGGTGTTTTTTTGAGTTTAGCTGTTTTTGTTTTTACTGGCATGATTTTTGTTGATTGATGTGTTTTAGCCGATACCGCCGGACCATCGTACGAAGGTTCCGCACCTCCCCCAGTACCAATGAGAAGAACCAGAGAGGCCGGAAGCTGCAGTAGCGAGGACACCGAACGTGAAAGACGTGAGTTTAATACCAAGCTTGATACTTTCGGTTTTTAAATCTTGTTATTATGCATATATAGTTAATATGTTTCTTTATTTCAATCTTGGTTACGTATACAAAAACACTTATTTTCCATTAGCTTTTGCTTGGTTCAGTTTGCTTGTTCCTTTGTTTATAGGGCTTTGCGGCATGTTTAGTTTCAATCCTTTAGGTGATTATTATTCCCTTCCCCGAGGTTCGAGTCATGCCGAGGACGCTGCTCGCAGCTGTGTTACCCTACCTCGCGGGTCGACATTCCGTCCTACACAGTTCCCATCCTCGTCGGTTACCCTAAGTGCTGCTGGTTCTTCGACATCGCTAGGTGCATCCCAACAGCTACCGATTCTATTTGAAAACACCCCAAAAAGAACCACCTTGCAACGTCGCGTTAGCAGAAGACAGTCCATCTATGCGGAAAGTGTCTATCCAGAATTGGAAGAGATCAAGGCCGAATCCGCCCAGGAAATTCAATCTGGATCAAGTGCCGCAGTTTCCGTAGACGGTTCGTTGCACATTCGTGTGACACCTTGCCCCACTGACGCAACTAAAATGACCACCCAAGACTAATTCAACTTTGATTGTAGTTACCATTTCACAATCAGTTTTTACTAGAATATCTACAGGAACAGATTACGCTACACACCTCTTCTTGGAATTTGCATGGCACTTTTTGTCAATTGGATGAATGTCTTCTAAGTTTATTGCATGGTTTTCCTAAATCCCATTAAAACCACTTTTATTAATTTCAAGAAAGATTGTATTCCTTCTTCGTCAATTCGTCAAATGTATTACGGCATATATCATACACATCTCACCACGAGACCATCCAACCTTGGCCTGGGACCGGTCTGCTGGATGGTGTGCTCACCACATTTCACAACTGTCTAATGTACCGAATATCAATTCACACAAATAACCCACATTCATAATTATATGATTATTCATAATTACCTACAATATATGCAAAGCATAGTCAATTCATACTGCATAACAATCATAACATACTCATTTACTAAAACAAATGCATTCTTCACAAAGTAACATAATATAAAGTTACATCCGGAAATATAAGTTTACCTCTTTAGGTGAAAAATCAATGTCTATGGTGTCCACTACTTCTTCTGCGACCGCATCCGGATCATACCAACATCACGTAGTAACCTCAGCCAATGGATATAGTACGGTATGTTTAAGAACAGTCCTTAGAAATATTACTTTAAGTTAAAAGTCTATCGTTTGAATAAATCAATAATCAAAATAGTAGATAGAACTAATCGAATTGAAATTATTCGAGATTAATTCTATACACTAATATGCTTTAACATTGATTAATGCTCTTTCACGGCAGAAATTATAGCTACTGAACAACTAAATTAAAAAATCATCGTGTTCTGCAGGTTACTCTACGCCACGAAGAGTTTGACACCCGGCCCTACTCCCGCGAAAGCCGTTCTGAATCCCGAACCGAGAACCCCGCCTCGGAATTTATTTCGTGGGTGGAGAACAATCAGCCACATGGAACACCGACCTCAAGCATTCACCATGACGACTCGGACTCAATCAAGAGTGGAAGTAAGTTGTAAAACATATATAATTCAGTGAAGATTTTATCTAAAAATTAACTTAAAGTTACAAGAACTCATAAAAAACCATTAACTAAGCGTTTTCAATGTTTATTGAACGTTTCCGAAATGTTTTGGATCTTTTTAAGGGATACGAGTTAACTTAAACATTAATTTGCTTTCTTCTTGCCTCAGTCTTAATATTTTCAAAATACTTTAAATAAATTATATCACGTTTTAAAAAGATATTTATATTTTACCAATCAATAATTCCAGAGCGACGCGGTTTCTCATTCTTCAAACGGGGCTCAAAGTCCGGAAAATAGGCGCAATTTCTCTAACTTTTGTTAATAACATTTATGTTTTATGACATATCGACTATTATTTTTACCGCCAAACTTCACTTAATTATCCCACAAGCCTTAAATATGTTCATTCCAAGCTGATGTTTTGTATAGTTTACTTCTAACTTTATCAAATGCGAGTTATTTTCTTATTCGAGTATTTTATGCTCACTTAAAGATGTTTTAATTATGTTATTAGGTTGTTGAATGTTAGCTGAACCTCGTGCCCGAGAGGTTTTGCCAACTTTTTCAACCGTCATATAGAGACGTCTTCTGTGTGCCTTTTTCACAACATACAGTATATTGTTATTACAAATAATTAATAAAGTTTATTTATTTTATCTACATTCTTTTATGTTGACTACTTGAATTATTAGTTCTAAGCTGTGGTTTCAGCCAAGATTGTCACAAAAATGCACGAAAAATCCAGATGACGCGGTTAATTTGAAATTGAAGTCTTGAACGACAAAAGACATGTGTCTAAAAGACAATTAATTCTGCAAAATCTTCCATAGAATGCTTTTGGATGTCAATTGTTCAATTTAAGATATGAGCAAAGCCGTCATTAGTTTGTTAATTATATTCCGTTCTTCATCAACTTATTTAAAAAAAAACTTTAAGTTGTGTTTTTTTCGACATAATGTACAAAAAGTATTTATTATTAGATAATTTATTAATAAAAATGAACGAGGAATTCACAACCTCTAGAAAGGCGGTGCTTGACACACAGAAGAGGAAAAATCTCCGTTGCAATCGAGTTCTCCGCCGTCATTCTGCCACTTGAAGTTTAAAACGTAAATACAGGGATTCCTATTAGCCCAAAAGCCCTTGGGATAACCTAAAAAGAAAGAAAGATTACAGAATATAATGACATAGTTTGAGATAATTTGCTATTATAGGTACGAAGCGGTAAAACCTAAAACGTGCTACAATATTCTCCTACAAATTGTAAAAACTTCATGAAAAACGGAGTTCGACTTCTCGCAGCCGCAGAGGGTTTGGAAAACATTTTCGTTTTTCGGTATCTGTAAATCACAGTAATATTTGATTTGTTTGAGGTAGTAAGGGGTACGGCTACAGGAATCTTCTAATCATATCCGCCGCCTTTCCACCTTCAGGGTACGAGTGAATAAACATGGGATAGATAATCTGCTAGTTTCCAAACCCTACGCCGCTACGATTATTCGAATTCTCTTTTTCCCTCAAAGAAAGAATATATTACTGTGATACGAATGATACAGAAAAATGAAAACCTTGACGAAGGAGACTAATTATGAAGGTATCTTTTAATTAAAACCCCCTTTCATGCTTAACAAAGCACTATTCACAAACCCTTAGCGAAGTAATTGAACGAGAATTTAGTTCCATCATCCCAAACACAGCTGCTGGTGTCACCATTAGATTTAATATCTGGGCAAGTTAGTCCGATGCGGAAATACTGATTGGGGCTGGGCATGTTTTGCAGGAAAACGTTAAGCTGAAAATAGATTTTTAGTTGAATTAGACTGGAATATATATTATTTTACTTTAAAGATGTAGTAAAAGAAAAACACATATTATTTCAAAGGGTTATACGGTGTTTTGAGCAAATATAGTCTGATTCAAGAGGAATAATGGAGTGTTATTTGCGTATTTTTATGCAAATTGCGCATATTTTCGTATTTCGAAGACTTTTAGAGCCATTTTCGGTGTTCTTTTTTAACACTCCATTACTACTCTCACATCTTGCTATACAATTGGTTAGGAAATGACATTCTGCATTCAAACCCTAATACGAGACATTAACCTACATCGACATTAGTAATAGTCGCTAGATTTCCTCCTGGAATCCTACGACAATGTTCTCCTTGCACATCTCTAGTCTCACCATTTGGCACATAGGTTTTCTAAAATAACGAACAATTAAAGTTATAAAGTTATTTTGAATTGAATTATTTGTATTATCTGTAGTATTCAATGATTTCCCTTTATATATATTTTACGAATAATAATAGCGCAGCATAACATTAAAACTTGTTAAAACTAACCATGTAACACATTCCCTGGTAATAAGTGTAGTTGGTTGGGCAGTTTAAAGCAGCTGAAAAGTGAGATTTTTAGAAAGCATGATTAGCATTATAAAATATGCTTTTGTTAGGTGAGAGATGTTAAGTAGATTCTCGACTTTTGAGAACAAGAAGAAGAATGATTCTTCCAGATCACTTTGAATTAAATATAAATTTGTTAACTTACGTTTGAAAGTAGGAGGTGCTGGTGCTTTGGTAGTACGAACCGCGTAGGCTGAAACAAGTGAACGCTAAATATTAATATTGATGCAATTTATTTCAAAACAAGCTGATTCCTAATGGTTTTATGAGTATTTGAGAATGATTGTCCATATTTCTAACCATTCCTTTTCCAGCTATCTTTTTGACAACCTCTTCAAAATCTTCACAAACAAAAGATTTTTCAAATTCAAAGAAATTTCAAAGTTCATAGGTATTTAGCTTTGTAACTCACTTCCAGCGGGAACTTCACAAGCGTATTGGAAATCCTGCTCACAGCCGAACGACAACCACTTCTGACTGCATTTTCCTGCATCGCACATGTAGACACAGTTACCAGCGTCATTTGGGTTTCCTAAAGTTTGTACATTTATGGACATTTAATTTAGACGTAGAAAAAACATAAGTTTCCATAAAAGTTGAAATAGTTAAATTTGGATAGTGTGTAAAGCGAAAACATTTGTTTAGTGGTTGATGGTTCAAATCCACCCAAAGAAAGAATTGTTGCAAATTTGTTCTGATTCGCTGCCTCCACTCTCTGCGTGCTGTGCTATGAGTTCCCACTTCCTATGGTTCCCTCATCCCACTTCTTCACTCCAAATATCCATGATCTCGTGTTTCATAAAATGAATAAACAAAAATACACTTTTCTTCGATCAGTTGTTTAGGATTGTGTTTAATTCTCTTCTTCAATTAGAACTCAAATAGTCCTGGGTCAACTATAAGTTAGTTAGAAACAAATTGAAAACATTGACTGCAACAGTTAACTTTCCAACAAACAACCAACAATGTATGCAGTTTTTTATTCTACAACCTACCGGGATAGAAGTTGTTGTAGATGAATGCAGTTCCATCGTCGTTGAAACAATTATTAACATCACCGTCAAAGCATTGAATACCCAGCCAAAGTGAGGTGGCCCCAATTTGTGTGGCCAGAGTATATATGAAAGAATTCACCTGGAATATTTGAAATTCTCATTAGTTAAGTACCTTAAAATATTTCGCGAATAGACGGTTTCAAAAATTTAATATTAGTTAAATTTTATAAGTAATGCCCTATGGGCTGGGAATTTCAAGGGCAAAATGCCGGTCGGGCAGACTTTTTGGGAAATCGGCCCGCCCGGCCTTTTCCCAGCATTGATGCCCATGATATGTTACGATCACCACAAACTACACTCACGAAGGCGTTTGGTACTGATGCAAGATTACCACCATCATACTTACATTGTGCGGAAGCATCTTTTCTGCTCTTGAAGTTGTTGTATATCTGAAAATAGGAATCTATTATTGCCTTGACTTTGAGAAAGAATGAGATAATAATTGTCGAACTTTTGATTATACCAAGGGTGGGAAAGAGCTTGACCGATATGCCTCAGTTCGTTAAATTCTCATCCCTTTAAACTGTGTTTAGTTCAAAATAACCATTTTCACCACTTAACTAATAATCACTTCAAATTTGTTATCCCCTAATAGGTGTATGATTGTAAACGAAGTCAAAATCAAAATCGCATACAAGCTCGTTTTATAATTTTATGTTGCTTACCTTATAACAAATAGGCCAATTTGAATTATTTGGTTGAGAGTAACCAACAGGACAGCTGTAGGTATTATCAGCATTGCTTGGAAAATATTTTGGCTCGGAATGTGAGAGCAACACAGGATTTGTGAAACCTGGAAAAGTTCATGGATTAAATATTATACTCTAGAGAAGGGTTTGCTAAAACGTTAGGCACAGTTGTAGTCAAATTGGGTTCTGAAATGACACCGTCCCGTTCGCGAACAAGCCGAGCAGCTCATCTACAAACTGCTCAGCATTTTTTCGTCTCTTTGTCCCATATTTGAGAGCAAATTGTTGCGCGAACATGATTTGGCAAACTAAACTTGTAAAATAGAAAAATACCTGTAATTATAGAATATGCCAATATCGTAGCAAATACAAGAAAGTTCATTCTCCCCATGTTACTGAAATGATTCTATTCAGTTGCTATCACGAAATAAAACGGTCCAAGATCAATAAAAGGCAAGGCTATGCAATCATAGATAACGAAATCAATTTTTAAGATACCTCAATCTTTGACTTAGGACTTTTAACTTACTACCTAAGTGATTTTGCAAGACCACTGAATTATTTTGTTCCCTTTAAACAGCAAGATTATCTGGATATTTGGAGATATAGAAACAGCTTCTATTTCAAAAATGGAAATCACAGATTACATTTCATGACAAATTTTCCATTAAAAACAGTTAAATACTAATTAAGTAATTTAAAAGCTGTGAAAGAACACTACGATAATTAAGTCGCCAAAAGACAAAAGAAACACAATGAGCAAAAGTGTTTTTGATTTTCTACTAATATTTAGTTTTAACAGCCTGAACTTTGATATTTTATGAAACATATATAAACAAAAGTTTGATCGTGGTAACAAGACAGTATATAACCACTGTCACACCCAAATCGGTGAATGAATATTCGAAGTTGGCTCTTTTATACTATTCGAAGCGCTCGAAACGGGAGACCGATACACCCACTTAGTGACTGAAAGTCGTAAAAATGGCGATAAGAACATTAGAAAACCAAACTAAAGATGAATTGTGCAATTAGGTGACTACAATAGTGACTAGAGTTGAACCCGGATATTAGATAACTTCGGCCTGATAACAGGAATAATTGGTTTGAGGAACAAATCACGAACATTAAATTGAATGCGTTTGCAAATACAAGCAGAACATTGAAACAACATTAAATTTGTGCGGGAAACTCTGTGTTTCCATGTAAACACGGTATAATCACTTGCGCCTTTACCCTAGTGGATAGAGCAGCGGTCTCTAAATTCGTGAGGATCTGAGGTTGTGGGTTCGACTCCCCGTAGCTGCAGACGGCTTGGAAAACCAGAATCCTACTTATCCAATGTTTCGTGCCCTCTATTACAGAAGATTCCGGATTTAATGGCCAAAACCCTGCGGAGGAGAAATATAAGGATATTGTGTGATATGTGAGATTACAGGATATAAATTACTTTTTTACTGTTTATTAGCCGCGCTCCAATGTTAACTCTGTTTGGCCCAATCATTGATGAGTTAGCTGATATTGGTTGGGGCAAACGAAGCTATGTTGAGCTTGTTATTTTATCCTATTATCATATATCCTACTTGTTACCTGGCTTCTATCCTTATGCTGATAATGCTAAGTAAGCAAACTAGGGAAAGACGTTTTCTTTATCAATATCGACTGTACAGTTTACTTTTTTCTATTGTTTCTCGGTATATGAACTTCTTCCTGACAAATATGTATTTTCTTCTATTGGAACACAGTAGTAAATATCATTTAGAATATAGGGTTCATTGGGAAGCAAACTATTTGGGTTCCACGTGAGGAAGTCCTTTAACGGTTATGCCTCTCGAACTGTTTTTTATTTGTCGCGGCTAGCCAATAATATCTACTAACGAACGGCGGATAGCTTTGGGAGTGAACATGCTATAGAGGCTATGGAATTCAACAAAACTGTTTAAGGAGACAACGCCAGAGGAGTTCTCTATTCCGAGTTTACATTATGTTTTGCAAAATGCCTTCTTTTTATTTTATGGGATTTTCATTTTCAAACAAAAATCAATATTTATAAAAAATTGAAACATTAACGTAATATGGATTCGATTATACACAATTCAAAACAAGTTCCAAAAACCTAATCGTGAACGAGTAGAGGTCGACTATGACATATTACGAATTACATTTATCAAATTGTGGGCTTGCAAGTAGACATAATAATAAACTGACTAATTTCAGTTGGCAATGCAAATATTTCTTCGTAATTATCCATAAGGAACCAGTTAAAAGTAGTTTCGGCTATGTTCGGCTTACAATCTCTTCTTCGATTATGACAAGTGCCCACTGAATCAGTCAAACAGAAAATGCAGAAATGAAGTGCATTCTAAATAGTCAAATTCAAACTTTTATTTTATAATTACCAAATTTTACATTGAGGGGCCCAAGTAATCCGATATTTGTTAAAGAAAGATAATTTGGCGCGTCGGGGTTAGCGTCCTCTTGTGTAGAGCAACATGTCGATATTTGGGAATAGGATTACTCTTCAATTTCAAATAAGCAGCAATTTTCTTTGATTTGTCCTAAAATGTCTGTGATCTTATCAATACCTTGAGTGAATCAACATCATGCTTGAAGGCACTTTTTACAAGACCGATAATGAGCTTCGGGGGAATTTCATTAAACTTCCAGGTAGAGATGGTTTCTAATAAATTAGCCTAAATATAATCTTATTGTTTGTATTCTCACAAATCTTTCTTTAATTGTGTGTTCATAAAATATTATAGATTGGAAAAAGCTCTCAGAAATTAGAAATAACAAAGTTTGGATAAAGAATAATTATATAGTGTTCTTTGCGTGTACTATTGTTGTCCTGCAAAGCTTCATCTTTTTCGCACGTAATTTGAACCACTTTGAAGTACTTAAAGAGAGGTTTAAATGCCGGCTGGGTCCCGCAGCGAACCTACCGTATCGCAGGCAAATTTAGGATTGGCGGCGATATACGCCAAGAATTTCACACCTTTATGGTGGCAGGCGAGTTATACGTATTGAACGTCGCTCCGTTTAGATCGGATTTATATATTGTTCGGGTTTCTTTCCTTTGTATATATTGAATAATTATATAGTGTCCTTTGCGTGTACTATTGTTTTCATTTTCATTTCAAATAAATTCTTAAACGCTACATCATTACTCTTGGGTTCTACTTTAGCCTTTTTGGGCCAATTTTGACCAACTAAAAAAACTTACTTTCAACTCGGGAAGCTGAAAATTTTCACAGCAATCAAGGTAGTCAGAACAGTTTTCGAAGTTTAGATGTTCTTTCATATAGGAAACGGTGAAGCTCTAAATAGAATAAACTTTCTGAATTAGAATGTAAAGTATAGAGCGCGGTATCATCGAATAATTATACACAACATATGTATACTATAGGATTGAAATATAAAATACCTTTAAATCGTTGACTTCGTATTTTTCTGCAAATACGAGAACATCAATAAGACTTAACTTTTTCAACTCATTTGCATCTTTCAAGCTGTCAATTATCTTTCTCTAAAAGTTAGTGTTATCTTCATTAACCAAGATAAGTGATAATGACAACATAGATCGGGTCAACTTCAAGATTAAAAGGATCTATAGAAACGAGATATTTTGAAACACTAGTTCCTCCTAATGAAATACAAATATTTATGGTAATAAGCATACCTTCAGTCCTTCAATACCATAGACACATGCTATCTCAAGAAGTTGAAACTTCGTTTCTTCAAATTGTTCGTAATTTTTGTCGATAAATTGTTTGCATTGATCCAGAACCATAGGAGTCAAGAAACGGTACGAAAGCTCAATCAGAGGGACGATATAGTCAGCTAAAATAGTTCAAATTAATTTATAAATATTATCAATATATGAAATTACATGCGTGGATTTTACTAAGTACTCCAACGTTTTCAATAATTAATCCAACTAAAGTACAGAGATGACGTCGAAAAGTTCAAACTATTTTGAACTTTTCATTTGTATAGGCCAACGTCAGATATGACGGTGTTTAAGAGTATGACATCTACGGTGACGTTGTGTTTATGAACAAGCCTTAATTTATATGTTTTTCGTTTCATATACATAATTGTATGTTAAAAAGTCAGAATTGAACACAATTCATTTCCAAAACTATAAATATCAGCTGTAAATGCGTATTCAACTGTAATTTTCTATATATAATTGTAATGTTATAAAACTGAACTTTTTTTATTATTAAAAAATTTACCGAGTGTTTATCTGAGTTTACTGTCAATTGCTAAAAGTAACTATTTTTCAGTGATTACAAACCTTTCAGTGTCACCAAATTGTTATAGCACACCAATTTGAGAAAAACCTCAAAAACATCTGGATCTAATCCGTTGAGCTCAATTTCTGTCGCATTTGCTTCATTGAAGTTTCCATTTAGTAGGCTACGGAAATATTCGGACCACAATGAAAGTATCTAAATTATTACACTAGTGTGCTTCAACAAATATTGAAGCTTATATGTTTATTTATCATTGGAAAATCAAGTAATTCCTGAATAAACTCTCATTATTTTTGAAGCTTTTCCCACTGTATTAGAAGAGATTCTGAAAACTCATGTTTTTAAAGTTAGATTATAATAATCTTAGAGTACTGCTTACTCCAGAAACGACGTGAAATTTCCTTTCACCAACAACCAGAACGCGATCAGTGGTGTGCGGGATCACGTTTTTGAAAAAGGCGGGATCCGGGAACGGGATTCGGGATTGATATTTTTCTGCCCGGGATTCGGGAACGGGATTCGGGATTGGGAAAAATTTTCACGGGATTCGGGAGGGAGGGATTGGAGCTTAAAAAAGGTCCGGGATCCGGGATTCGGGAGGGATTCGGGAGGGATTGGACATTATACTAGTTGTCAAAATATATTCGATTTTCTAAAACATTGTTATGATTATATCAATTTTTTAATCCATTTTTCCGAATTACTAATAAACAATACGAAAAGAATCCTATTTTGAAGGTAGACATGGGTCATTTAAAAAAATTAAACGAAAGTGAATTGTTTTCATTGAAATCATTAAAATTTGAACTTCTCCAGCATCTAAACACTTTCGATATAACTTCGGCTGCATTTTCTAAAATGTGGCGAATTTGAGCTACGTTATTATGAAAACCTTTGTTTTCTCCAGAGCAAAAACGAATTGGCATATTACCGAACAAGCAAGGGCAGAGGTTCAGCCAAACAGTGAGCACTAATGCTCATGTTGTGCTGAGCTTTGAGTCACTTGCTCCAGTGTGCTCGGCCTAGCACATATATGCACTAGCGAAGTGCCGAATTCCGCATTTCGCTTTCCTCAAAAGTTTCGCATTCCGCATCCGCGTTCCGCACTTTTTGAAAAATGGAGTTCTGCTGATCGCTGATATGCAACGTTTGGTCAACGTTTGGCCCGGTAACGCTACCGGGTCTAACATTGCTATAAAGGCAAATT